>JAOPJG010001210.1:0-11600 GCA_027478255.1 Dispira simplex | reverse complement strand
GAGGTGATATAAGAATAATCAAAAAAGGAAAAAGGGAATGAACAAAAGGAAGGAATGAGGAACACAAGTACAACCATAACAATGATCATGACAATTATCCTGTGATTGAACACTATCTCCTAGTGTGATATCCATCCATCCACTGTATGAATCTGTGAGTTTGTTTTCTTACTGACTTATGACTGTTTAACAAGTGTTATGAACTTATGCTATATAGTTATTACTTATTATATTTGTTTTAACATTTATTAGTTGTTGTGGAAAGAGGACTTATGGATGCTCAAGTGCCTGATCATGATAGGACTTGAAACTTAGTGGCTACCCCAGCCTTTCCCCCATTGGACCCAGAGATGCCTTTCCATGAGGATTATTTGTGGTCTGAACTACACATGGGTATGGCCACTAACATAATCTATGTGTGGGATAATAAAATATAGAGAAAAATATAAAGAAAATAGCCATAAAAATTGTAGGCTTAAACTAGGTAAAATAGACTGAAAAAATTGTAGAAAAATGGTGCATTTGCAACAGGTGGTTACACCATCATCCAGGATATCCTGACTTGTGGCCATCAAATCAGCTTCACCTTGAGGGAGCTGGTTGTCCTCATTGGAAGATGTAATCTTCCCCTCCTGTTCCAAACTCATTGATTGAAGTGTTTAGCTCTATTGCAATGGGAAATCAGCAAACTCCTGGCTATCCTGATCACCACTACTGTGTTTCATTGTGGTTGTGGTTGTACACAATGAAAAAATTGCCACCAATGATTTAAAGATTGGTGGCTCATTCTCGATCGAAATAATAGATCACGTGAAACTTTAATTCAAATATATAGGGCAATGCATTGGCCGATGGATGAATTTAGGCATAAGACGGCGGGGCTTGCTATAAAACAAAAGCGCCAAACTGTTCATCATGAACCGTTTCCACATTGTTCAATGTCAGTGATAATTATTCCGCTGCTGCTTGCATAGGCCTGCTTTTTACACTCGCTCGGGATTTTTTTTGCGCTGATTCTATTTGCTACTTTTTTTTTTGACGTGTGACCAACTCTTTTCAGGTTTTAGCTCTTCAAAGCCATTTTTTTTCCTGGTTCACTACTATTACATTTTTATTATTTATTCCTTTGCCACTTTTTCGGTCTCGCTCACAACGGATAGTGTCACAGTTTTATTTTACTTCTTCCATTGGCTTTAACACATTATTTCAAGTAGCGGCATTGAAAATACACTCGCATTCGGTCACAATGCAGTCCTCCAACTTCCTCCGTAAAAGTGCTTCATTTATGTCGGACAGTGGGACGTCCACTTTGCTTTCGGGTCGCGGTGTCAAACACTTCAACGACCCAGTACACGGATATATTTCGTTTGGCCCGTTTATGTTGGATATCATTGATACTCCGCAGTTCCAACGCTTACGTTACCTTAAACAAATGGGCACGTCTTATTTCGTTTTTCCAGGAGCTAGTCACAACCGGTTCGAACATTGTTTAGGAGTGGGTTACTTAGCTGGTAATCTAATTACTCGGTTCCAGGAAACGCAACCCGAATTAGCCATTACCGAACGTGAACTACGTTGTATACAGGTGGCCGGTTTGTGTCACGATCTGGGCCATGGACCGTTTAGCCATGTTTTCGATTCGATAATTATCCCGACCTTGATGCCCGGTAGCACCTGGACCCACGAACAGGGATCGGAAATGATGTTTAATTATTTGGTGGACGATAATTATATTGACCTAGAACCCGACGAAGTGTCCCTCGTCAATGACCTAATCCTCTGCCGTCGTCCTACCTCTTCCGCCATGGAAAAACGGCAGTTTCTGTTCGATATTGTGGCTAACCAACGTAACGGATTGGATGTGGACCGGTTCGACTACATCAGCCGTGACTGCTACAATGTGGGTCTAAAGAGTAGCTACGATAGTTCCCGGTTGATGCTCGCCAGTCGGGTGATCAATGACGAAGTGTGCTACCACAACAAGGAAGTGTACAATATCTACGACATGTACCACACCCGGTATAGTTTGTTTAAACGCATCTATACTCATCGGGTGGCCGTTGCGGTGGAAACGATGCTAGTGGACGCTTTACTAATGGCCGCCCCTTATCTCGGGATTTTAGAAGCACTACAGGATCCGGCCCAGTATTTGTACCTCACTGATGATATTTTGCGGGACGTCGAACGGTCACAGAGTCCGGAATTGGCCGAGGCCCGGGAACTACTGAAACGCATGCGGTGTCGGCAGCTGTACAAGTTTGTGGATGAGTTTATTATCCCAGGTAAATTACGAGACCGACTATCGGAAAAAAATATCAATGCGGCGGCCATCGTGGCCCACCAGGAAGACAATGCTCATTTGACTAAGCGTGATGTAGTGGTCAAATGGCACCAGTTGAATTACGGTAAGAAAAATCTGAATCCAGTGGACTCGGTGCGGTTCTTTAGCAAATTTAACGACTACTCATCTTTCCCCATCTCCAAAGAGTCGGTCAGCTACCTGATTCCGGCCCAGTTTAGCGAGGTAGCCATTCGAGTTTACGCCCGGGATTTCACCAAAATCAAAGAGATCCAACAGGCCTTTTGGCGGTTGATGCGGGAATGGCGGTGCCAGCCAGATTCCCCAGATATCGCCCTGGTGGCTAATCAAGGCCATAGTGTACCGTTGGACTATGAAAGTCCCCGTAAACGTCGATTGGTATTTACAGACTCCCACTGACAGAGGCTCTGTTTTCACGCCCAATCGTGTAGGCATTCGTTTTTCAGTCATGGGTTGGGCCTATTTTATCGCATCACCTCTTTATCTTATCGTTCCCCTGTAGGCTCAAACCCGTTTCGTGTCATATCACACGTTGTATCATCGCTTGTATCTATCCGATTATATTTGTAGCAGCACTGCAATAAATCGTAGCTCGATCTCGTATCCTTTTAGTCAGCAGAGTATTCTACTTGTTTTTTTTTTTGGAAATGTGATCATTAAAAGCCACCACCACCCCCTTATTTTAGTGTATCTTCTTATAGAAAAGGCTGGTATGTACAAATGAGGAGGTATCCAAACCTACTGCAATATCACCGCGGTCTTATGCAGTGTTAAAAAATAACTTTGTTATTACAAAATTTTTTTTGCTAAGGAGAGCGTAGTCGTGACAGTAGTGGAAATGATATCATGGAATAGTTTGCCCGAATATCATGCCTGTATTACATCTGCGTCTAGCTTTGACCCCATCTCTACCGTTTTTACACCCTAACCTTCCTTTTCGTAATCAGTTTTACATATATATGTTTCCATGGTAGCGGCAGCATTCGACGGTCAGGTTTATTAGACTATTTCTTTTACTCTTGGGGTCAGTTTCTATTAAATCAACCTTATAAGGGCAGTCTCTCCTTTATTTTCATTTTCGTGGTGGATTCACCAAACTCAGCATTACCAACACTTGTACATATACACCTATCACCATATTGTACCCCTCCTTGTCCATGTCGACTCAACAGGAAGCGCTTCGCAAACGCCGGGAAGCACGACAGAAGAAGATTTTAGCCCGGGGTACCGATCGTCTGTCCCGCATTAAGCAAACATTGGGTACAGGTCAAGCGGTGAGTTCATCGGACGAACATCAGGGTAGTGGGTCCGACCCGGTGAACCTCCTAACAGGTCAGACGGATGACAGTGATCCTTTGACGACCAAGCGTGGTACTACCTCAAGCCGCGTACCAGTTAGTCAACAAAGTTTGAACGAATCCCACATTGGCTCGTCGTCTGAA
This sequence comes from Dispira simplex, assembly GCA_027478255.1. NCBI lineage: Eukaryota > Fungi > Kickxellomycota > Dimargaritomycetes > Dimargaritales > Dimargaritaceae > Dispira > Dispira simplex. The sequence continues at coordinate 7,838 of JAOPJG010001210.1, read as the reverse complement.
GACATTACCGTCAAGCCTGCGACGAACATCAAGTCACCCTGGTTGGACTCCCTAGCAGGTCTAACCACCGCTATTCCACAATCTGAAGCGACTGTCGAAAGCGATGGGTCCGTAGTGACCCCCGCTCCTTTGCGTAGTTTACGGGCACGTAATACTCAACACGGTGCAAGCGGGGACGACTCCGACCGGGTGCTGGCCATATCTTCGCCAGCGACACTTCCCCGTACCCGTACTACCAGTTCCACTCCACGACACACCACTCCGTTACATAATACGACCCAATCGACTACCCCTACAACCCGACCGCGTTCTACCAAAGCAACTTGGCGTTTTTCCGGACAACCAAGTCGTCAGTTTGTGGTGTTTTTGTTACCGATAATAGTGTTGTTTGGGTACGCGATTTTCATGGAGTGGACGAACGACCGCGTTCTGAACGTTTGGGATACGCGTGTCAAATTTGCGATGTTGTTATGGGAACCCCCTTCCACGATCCTGGGCGATTGGGACCATGCGATTCCTCTAGTCTGGTACACGGTACTACTCCAACTGGGGTTGTTCGCGGTGTCTAGTGTTTGGGGTTTCCGATCGGAACAAGGTACTCCCTCTGTTGTTAACTCCGCTGATGGTGCCCCGTCCATCCCTCCGTTGGCATTATTGCCCCCTGTGCTTCAACAGAGCTTGACCCAATTGAACCGATTGCGTTCCCACAGTCAGTTCTTGGGTACCGTCACAGATGCTGTGAGCTGGCTGCTCTTGCTGACTGGCTTAACTGCCGTGGCTTGCTACGCCTTGTCGAACTAAACCTCTGGAGGTTCTGGTGTATTTCTTTGGGCTGGTCTAATGACTTTGCTATTTACACTGTTGGTCTGGTTTCCTTTTTTTTTCTTAGTTGCAAGGTTGGTTATTGTTTCAGCTGGGAATCCACACTAGTAAATACAGAAAGCGCGGCTCATTGTTGAAAATTGGCAGGTTTAATATGCCACATCGTAACTAATAAAGGAAATATACAATTTGGATTCACCTATTAATTATTTTAAAAGATGAGATAAATTTGCTGGATATCCATGCATTTCCCACTGGTGGCAACTGGTAATATCTACCTACCAATAGTTGGTGTGATTGGGGAAGCAAAATCAGCTGCCATAATTTTTATATATATTATCTACCCAACGTAATCGTGGAGCATTATGGGGCCATAGAATATAACCGCGAATGACCACTTCCCTATTGTCCGCTTTGGTCTTTTGTGGTGTTAAAGTATTGATTCTCCTGTGCCTTATTTTTTATTTTCTTTTTATAGCATCGCACCTACCGGAATAACACCCTCTGATAAAAAAAAACACGAGCGTCATGCGTATCCTTTTGACTTGACAAATTTCCACATGGTCTTACTCCCTTTTTACTGGTAAAATAACCCAACGGAATCACCCGTCACTTATACGTTTCTCCATTCACCACCGCCATGTCACTATTTGCCCGTACGTTGCGCTTGCCCCGCACAGTCGGTAGTCCCGCGTGCTCGTCCCGTTTTTCTACATGGCAAAGCTCGATCAGCGTTACCAAGCTGTTTCCACTTAGTTCCCGGTTGGGTACCGGTATGTCTGTTCCAAGGGAGGGGGTTCCGATACTGCGTTTGCTTTCCACATGCACCAAGCGTCCCACGTGGCGCGCAGGGGTAATCCCCGGACGTTTGGTGACCGGCGTCTCAGGTTTGACTAGTAGCGTTTCTTTCACTACTCAGGCCTCTATACCTTTGGCTGATGAAACCACTGATTCCCACCAGTCCCATTCGCAATCACAAGGTTCCAAATCCGAACCTCCTAGCCGTAAAGTCGTGGGGTACTGGTTACTGGCGTCGGCGGCGTCGGTATTCGGTATTGTCGTTTGGGGCGGAGTAACCCGTCTGACCGAAAGTGGTCTGTCTATTGTCGAGTGGAATTTGATCCGGGGTATGAAACCACCCCGTACCGAAGTCGAGTGGCAGGAAGAGTTTGAAAAGTACAAACAATTCCCTGAATACAAAAAGCTCAATCAGAATATGACCCTCGAAGAATTCAAATTTATCTTCTTTATGGAGTGGGGCCACCGTATCTGGGGGCGTTTGATCGGTGTCACTTTCTTACTGCCCGCGGCGTTTTTCCACTATAAAGGGTGGTTGACTGCCCCGGTTAAGAAACGTGTGTGGTTCATTGCTGGACTGGTTTGTTTCCAGGTAAGTTATTAGCGGGATGCAATACGTCCTGTATTTTTTAAACTGGGTTACCTGAACAAGTGTGATTGTGTTGGGGGAGGTTGGTCAGTAAAACTTGGTAGCGATAGAGATATTGTTATTGGTACTAACCTTGTACTATACAATGACTACGTCGGAACTGACATCCTGATATTTGGGTTGGTCATCTAGGGGATTCTGGGCTGGTACATGGTGAAATCTGGTTTAGACCACGCTTTGATGGACACCCCCGGAGCCGTACCCCGGGTTAGCCCGTACCGTTTGGCCGCCCATTTGGGTAGCGCCTTTTTAATCTATACCGGTATGGTATACACCGGTTTGGGAGTGTTCCGCGAGAATAACCTGGCTAGTCCCGGTCGGTTAGCCCAGTTTGGTAACCTAGTCAATAACCCCGTATTGAACCGTCTGCGACATTCGGTCCACGGGTTAACCATGTTGGTGTTTTTCACCGCCATCTCTGGGGCCTTTGTAGCCGGTTTAGACGCCGGGTTATTATACAATACCTTTCCACTTATGGGCGGTAGATTAATTCCTCCCAGGGACGAATTATGGGACCCACACTATGCTAGACAGGGTATGACATCATCCCAAGACTCGTTAGGCCAAGTGGTAACCCCTAATTCAGGCATGTGGAAGAACATGTTTGAAAACCCCACCACCGTTCAATTCAACCACCGGATGATGGGTGTTACCACATTCACCGCCACCACGTTGGTCTACTTGTACGCCCGACGCCTCCCACTGCCTCACTCGGTGCGTATCACTCTGCATACGCTGATGTCCCTAGCAGTGCTCCAAGTCACATTGGGTATCTCTACTTTGTTGTGCTCGGTACCCACCGAACTGGCTGCGTCGCATCAGGCCGGATCTCTGTCTCTATTAACCGCCACGCTCGCGTTGATGCATCTACTGAAGCGTGTGCCCAAATAGTTAGATGTGCCTTTCATAATAGGCTAACGAGAGAGGAAAGTCGAAAAAAAATAAACAAAGTGTGAAACATTCACACAGCGTACTTTTTTCTTATACTCGATCGACCTAGTACCATTCTGTCCCTAGATTGGTCGTGACATGCCCTTTAATCTACATAGTTTCATTTTTATTACAGCGAAAAACGTCACACTAAAGCAGGATAAAAAATTATAAAAGTATAGCCCAAAAAAATATCGTACCCGTTCAGATTACCACCACTTAACCACTTGAATTAAACTCATTCCCAATCATCACTTTCAAAAATAAAACGTTACAATAAAATAAACAAACATACATTATATCATGGACCTTTCTAGTAATTGGACAATTTGGAAAAAATGGTCTGTCGACTGAGTGATCCCGTACCAGCGTCGTTTTTCACCTTGGACGTCAACGTTTCCATAATTTCCTTGACCTGCGATTTATCCACATCTTCCCGTTTCTGCAGAATATCCTTGACGAAACTGAGCGGTAAATCCGGGTACTGTTTCTTCATCGAGTAAAAATCCAAAAAGATTAAAGTAGGGGAACTTTCGATCAAGGCGCAAGTTTGTCGCAGAGGCTGCAACCACTCGTCCACCACTTCGGGCGCCAAACAAGATTTAAAGTACGCTTCGGCGGCTTGGATATCGGATTGGAATTTTTCCACACTGGCCGGTCGGGTAAAACGGGCGTTTTTGTTATGTACCGAATCTAAATAAGTAATAGAATACCACTCCAACAAATCCTTGATGACTTTATCGCATAGGAATCCGTTAAGATGGCCTCGAAAATCCGACGTATAATCTTGTAAGGTAAGGACCACGGCCTGCATAATATCCTCCTTGTACCAGGCGGGGGTAAATAATTGTTGGAATACGGGCGTTACGTCATTGTAGACAATCTGGGCCAGAGTGGTACAACACAGTTGGGCAATGGCCAAGAATCCATCCATGGCGGCGGTGAGATCGGCCTGGAGTCGGTCCTGATGGGACCGGTTGACTGTTTCACAAGCGCGTTGCAAAACATTTTCGGTATGTTCAGCCGAACGTAACTGGTCATTGGCCAACGCAATAATGTAATCGACCAGACCCGCGGGGGCGTCGTCCGGGTGGGTCACTTGCCGACGGTACTCGCTATTGAGGAGTTGCTTCCATTGTTGTTGGGTACTCCGGAAAATGGTTTGGCATTCCCCCACTACATCCAGCACTAGTCGACCACGGTTGGCTTCGCAGGCCAAATCCACTTGCTCGTTGACAATCTGGAACATAATGACCGAGGCTTGTAGACAATAGAGGCCATCAGCGTCCACTTCGGGGGGTTTGGAACGACTGGTAAATTCCTGGGTCTCGGTGACCATAAGATTGTCCATCCATTCACGTAATTTCCGACGCACGATACCGAGGTACTCTTGGATCAGGGCCTCGTCCTTGCCTTCTAATAGTTTAGGTTCTAACCATTCCTGGGGGATCCCAAGCGATTGGCACACCGTGATATTATAGTCTTGGCTCACTCGTAATAAGTCCAAGATAATACCACCGTCAACGGGGCCCTGTAGCAAACGTTGGGTATGTTTGTACACTGCCTCGTGGAATCGCCGTACAAAAAATGGAAAAATATTGTAATCCGGCGGGAAACAAGGTGCGATATGGTTTCGCACCAGGGCCAAATTATGCACCATATTTTCGGTCAAGTCTCCGAACGACGCCAGGGCTTGGTCAACTTGTTCCGGCGAGAGGGCCGACGCTGATAACGGGTCTTTCGGGTTATCTGGAGACTGACCAAAAATAACCTCAATACGGTAATCGATGGCCCGAACCAACCGGTCCATCAGGTGCTGTTTGTAATGGCGAGTTTCCCGTTTCCAACGAACGTGACTCGTTTCCACACCGGATTTGCTCCGTAATACCGATTCCTGTTGGTCACGCTTTTCTTCGAATTCGACCACTTTAAGCACCTGGACGATAATATCCGGACGCAATTGTTCCACCAATTCAAATACGTATTCGGCCAGAATCCACAGTACCCGTTCAAAGCGTTCACTCAACGCATCAATGTGATTAAACATACGTTCGAGGGATGTCACCACATCAGAGTTACCGTCCACCGTATAGTGTAAAGAGCGGTCCCGCAATTCCTCCAATTGGTGTAATTCGTAATGCACCCGCAGAATATTAACGTCCAGGGTTTCCATATTAGCCTCTGTTTGGTCCAACAACGAAGCCACCAACTGACGTTTTTCATGGAAAGTTTGAAACTCTTTAACAAAGTCAATCGTAGCCACGAAATTCCGGTGCGTACACGAAATCTTCTTGATACGGTCATAGTACGGAATCCACCGTTTGCCTTCCTGGCACATTTGGTCAATACTGGCAATTTTGTGTTGAATGTTTTCTACGCTGATGTGACTGTTGCCCAGCCAATGGAGGCCTTCTTTTACTTCGTCGAACTGGCGTTGAACGTCGGCATGGAGTTGGGTTTCTAGGGCGCGTTTTTCCTTGATGAGCTTTCGACGGATGACTTCGACTTTGAAATTGAGATCGTCGGGATGTCGGAGTAACTCGCTTAAGCGAGCGACGGCACGCTGTTCTGTCCCTTCCAATTCCATGGCAACGTCAAAGAAGAAAGGAAATAATTATGAAAATAATTAAAGCGCATAGAACTGGTTGTATGAGGGGTGCTTTTTTCCTGGTTCGTAAAAGGGATGAGGCATCAAAATAATACAAATGTATAGTTTCTTAAAAAAAAAAAGAACCAAACCTAAAAAATCAAATGTGTGACAGCAATTCGCACAAAGCCATGGTAACATTATTTTTTTTTTGGGACACGTTGTTGGCTAGTGCCTCGAATCCCACTAGGCTTCTGTCTAGACCGACGCTTGCTGGGGCATGAGATGAGCGGGAACTTTGGGCTTGGAAGAAATCGGTAGTACTGCCCCTTGCTACATTGTCAGTACTGGTATTTATCTAAAGATACACTGTGCTGGCTATGGTTACAAGGGTAATAAATACATTCCTGTGAAATATGTAGTGCCCAATATCTCGAGTATACTTCTGTGATAGAATGAATGAATACATTTCATGATCGTTTCTGGGGGGGGAGGTTCCCAATTGTCACCCTTCTGGTTTCTATGGACAGGGTTCAATGTTAAGATGGCTGTACTAGGCAAGTTTTAAAAAATAGGAATAATCCATATTTTGTAAATATTTTCACTGAAAACAAAGTAAATATATATATAACCCAACCTGTGGCAAACAAAAAATTGTATAGCATTGTGCAATGGAAAGGGAGCAAGTAGTGTTACTGTTCCAAAAAAACTAGAGTGGAGTTCCAATTTTGGAGAAGTACCGGCGGGGAATCTTTCAAAGCCTAAACAGTATTAACGAGTGTAGGAATAGTGGCACCTCATTGTCTATTCCTATTTTGGGGGAGGGGTTGACGATGTTTTCATCAACCACCCTGAGGATTAACGCGCACTTCTCGGTGGGGCCGGATTGCCCACTTTGAGAAGGCTACGAATTACGTTTCTGTTGCTGAGAACACACCCATACTAACCGAGTCGATGCAAGGCCATGTACCCAATCACATTCTATAGGATTACTGTAGAGACGCTGCAATTTTTGATGAATTGCTCTATTGGCAATATCCACCATTGGTACAGTCGGTGATGACCCTCTGTGTGTTCATGGGTTGCATCGAGATAAGGGGCGGATGAATGCTTAGTGCTTCTGTAGTACGCTTTTGATTGATATCTAGTGGTGTTTTTAAGATAGATGGTTTGGTAGTACAGGGTTATCCAATGAACCACTAAAATATAGAAGAGGCTTTACTCTTGACTGCATTCTGGGTGCCGTTGCTCGTGGCTAAGGGAAGTACAAAGATAGAATGGGATTTGTTGGGTATAATCTTGTCCTTCAATGCCCACATAGCACAATGTATGTCAGATGAATGTGCAGGAAATGCGCCCTGTTCTCCATCCGGCCAAGCACCGGGCAAGTCTCTATAATAGTACTATATTCACTATACGGGTAACACCAGTAGTTCACTCACAAAAAAAATACCCCATTGGCAATGGAGTGTAATGAATCGAGCAGGATATCTCAATAAATGAACGAGTAGGAGCATAGAGTATAAAATATTTATTTGTAATACACATGGAGAATCTAGATCTGGAGGGGTCGGTGGACCCTATTTATCAGAGATATGATGGGTAACCGGTTGGGAATCTCTTGTGCTCTCGAGTGTAGGACAGGGGGATCATTGGCAAACTGTCTGTTCACCAATCTGTACTCGTCTCTCTCCCTGCGTGGATGTCTCCTGGCCTCCTGTGGTCCTCTTACTACCTGTACGCGTCCCATTGTTATGTGCAACGTGCCAAGGTTCATCTCCTGGACACAGGAGGGCTAGAATCAATTAAGCTGGGAGTTGCCAACCAGAATCCCCTGTACCCGTGCTTACACAGCGAAGGGAAGTGGCTCTCCTTCTGGTGAGAGGGGGCGAGCCTCTAAGGGGAGGCCCTCGAGATCGCTACAGGAGATTGCCTTAAACACAAAAGTGCCCGAGGAAAGGTAAAACCAAAAACTACACTTCAAAGTGATGGGTTTTCCATTCTAATATTCTCTATTCGTTGGCTTAACCCAACTATAATAGCCGGTCCAGG
>JAOPJG010001209.1:0-11606 GCA_027478255.1 Dispira simplex | reverse complement strand
TGTTTTCTCAAAATAAATCTTGTCTCATCTTGTCCTACTTCAATTGTACCTGGTCATCCTTCCTTGAATCCTGACAGAGGGTTTGATAAATAACTGTTGGTGGTAATGTAATTGCACTGAATCAGAGAAATTGCAAGTGATAACAGTAAATTTTCATCACCACCCCTGTCACTCTAAAACCAAACAAAAGGGGATGTGGGTTGCTGGCACATGAAGCATTTCTCCCACCATTACCTTGTAACAGGTTCAATACTAGCAGTGTGAGTAGGCACTCGAATAGATAAATAATAAAATTAAGCATGAGAGTAGTCAACAGTTTATCACTTCAAACAAGTATTTTTATTAACCATAAGGGACTATCCTGATGCAGATCCATGGCTCTTAAATAGTCATTGGAACAGACCAAAATATGATCTAGGAAACTCCAGTTGATTTTGGCTAAGTGCTATGTGAGTCTGGTGGATGCATTTCGTGAATAAAGACCCTGAGGAGAGGATTCACATGTCATCAGGAGGGTCACTGTCTCTCTCTTCCAACATGTTGCTTGAATTATCCCCTGGTGAATGGTGAGCCAGGCGTGTTACATGGGATGCATGAGCTGGCTCCTGTTTCAACCTCACCAACCTAATTTACCAATCACAATCGATAAAAAAAATACCCACCAATTAAAATATATAGAGGAGCCATTCCACGAGAGTGGTTTTTCTCTTTAAATAATAGAGATACTTGATGTATTTATCATTTAGCGGTGACTGACAGTTCCATCGGCTTGGCCAAAGTAGGCGCAGTTCGCCATATTACAGAATAGTCCCACTCCCACCACCCCAGGTATACTCTGTAAAAGTTGCAATATTGCGGCGGGTTTCATAATGATGCCAAAGTCGACATCCAGTAAAAAGTTACCATTATCCGTAATCACGGGTCCGGCTTTCTTATGGGCCATCCGTAATACTACCCCGGGACTAATCAGTGAGCACGTTTTTTCGACAGCGTTGGGATGGAGGTGCTCGATTTTTTCCTTGACCACTCGGTAGGCAAACGGTAACACCTCGACGGGCACCCCGTTTTTCCACTGTTCTCCCAAATATTTCGAGTCCTTGCGGTGGTCGGCGACGACAACAAAAACCTTGGCGGCAGCGGCTACCACCATTTCTTGTACATGGGCTCCGCCCCCACCTTTGATGGCGTTGAGTTCGCCGTCAACTTCGTCGGCTCCGTCAATGGCTACGTCGACGTGAGGGTGTTCGTTCAAATCCCCTACGCGGAACCCCGCCTCGGCGAGTAGAATACGGGTCTGGAAACTGGTGGGGATACAAACTAGTTCCGGGTGGAGTTTATCCTGAATGTTCTGTAACCGTTGTATCGCGTACACAATGGTGGAACCACTACCTACACCTAGTACCCGTACGTCGGGGGTCACAAAGGTGTTGACGGCCGAATGAGCGGCTTTTTCTTTGGCAGCTTCTACTTGGTTAGTCGAGGACATGGTGAAAATTGACTCAGGTTTGCAATTGCCTTTTGTTTGCGAATAATGCGTAATATAAGGGTACGATTGGTAAACAACCACAGTTTCAAGGAAACAGTAATAAATAAAGACTTCCCAGGCAAGAAAGTGGGGGATATATCAACGATAATAGCCCTAGTGACCTTGAGCCTTACCAGCGAAAGAAGACGGGGGTATAAGTATCGGTGCGTATGCTATTGTAAGAAACAAAGACTAGGTAAAAAGAATAATGTAAAAAAAACACACACACACAAGAATAACAATACATAGGGGTAATGGTTGATATCCTCACACTTACGAAAAGAGGTAGGAAATGATAAAAGGGTTTCAGCCTCCACCCAGCCCAATACGAGACGGTATGGTGGGTTATAATTACTCATTTGTGTTGACCACTGTTTCTCCTGGATGCAATATAGTCTTTAGCGAAGATGGCATAAGGTTTGATCGCATATGTATCAGCCACACAACAGCCTGGAGTTTGACCCATAGTGCAGAATGTGCATCAGTTCATTTTTTCCCCTTTGATGTGGCATTGGAAGTCTCTCTCATCGTTGTTATATCCGGACAAATTGATAATATGACGGCAAACGGACAATTAAGGTCAATGATACATCACTGACGAGAGCCCCCTTTTATGGCTTTACGCAATAGTGTGGATTTATCAATTTAGAGGGGAGTGGAATACATCGTCAACGGTATTCCACCACTTCCGGAAATACGCGTAGCAAGTGTTACTCGTCTCACGGATAAAGTACTGTAAGGAGTCTAGGTAAAAGTTGCCCATTCCCTCTCGTGGAGCAGTAGCCCCGTCTAGGTCCGCCGTCGAGTCCCCCATAACGTTCGATAACCCCTCCGCCACTTCAGCAGGGCTACTCGAAACCGATTCTTCACTTTTGTCTCTAGTCAAAGTACGAGTGAGCTGCGCATCGGAGGAACGACCAGACTCTTCCTTGTGCAGCAATTTACCAGTCTGATCAGTGGAAATAATGCTCGATGGCGCGGTGATTGGAACCGTTTTACCGGCGGTTTCGGAAACGTTTCCCTTTCCCTTCACCGAGTGGTCTAACCAGGGAACGGAGGTGGGGCGCCACTCAACCCAGATACTATGTACTACAGCATGCCAATCTTGACGATCGGACAATGGGACAACCACCAGATAGCACCCCAGAATCATCGCCACTAGCAACACCAAGAGTGCATTGCGCTGAACTCGAACCCATCGTAAACGACACTTCAATTGTTGTATATCGCCTAGCGTGTGAGTGGGATGTAATAACGGGGCATTCTTTCTCTCGTCTGGTTGTTCGATTTCGGTTTGGCAGGCTTGGTCTTTCTTCGAAACTCTTTCTTGAGTTGATGCCAGTGCAGATAACTCCGCCGACTTTGATGGTAAACCCTGCGAGGGTGTCCCATCGTCCAACGGACTATCCAAAGTTACCTTGGGTGATACTGGCCATTCCAGGATACCAACGTGTAACCAAGCAGAATCCTCAGGCTCCAACAATGTGCATTCGTATGCCTGTTGGTGAAACGGACTCTGGGAGGTGGCATTCACTGCATCCGCCGTCAGGGGTGCTTCATACAACGACGAGGTGATCCGGTAGTCCTTGTAAAGACTCTCGGGTAAACCCACCTTCACTTGGAGGTAACGCACAGGGATACTAAATACCGGCAGGGGTACATGATAGAAACCCGACTGGTTCAGTTGTTCATCGGGGCGGGACATTGTCGCGGTGGAGGCAACCGTTAGTTGCATTGGAATTTGGTATTCCTGATCATCTGCGGTCCCGAGGCGGCGCAAGGTGTCCAAATACGGTGTCAGTGGTATCCACAGTTCGTTTTTGGGCATCACCCAAGCAGTAGCCCTGTGTCCACCAATCTTCACCACCCACCATCCTACATTATGGAATTGTAATTCGGGAAACCGGAGACGCACGCATATACTCCGGGATATATTGCGCTGGGGTGGGAAATGGTGACTTACACCGTCCCCTTCAGTAGGCGGAATGAAAAAGCTTCCCGCCAAGCTAGTCGTATCGTACCCTGGGGACGGTAGCGGGTCTGCACGGGACAATAGGTCGGAGGGACCAGAGACCAGTGACTGCTGAAGCCAAAGGTCCATTTGGGCCTCAGGCAGTGTAAGTTGCCAATCCACCACCATGACCATACGGTGGGGCCGTTGGGACAGCTGTGCCACGGGAATTTCATTGGCCTCTGGTCGAGGGGTGAGCATGACCTGCACGTGCACTTGGTCTGCGAAAAAGGCAGGACTGGCGGTTTGCGGACGTACTTGCACATCCAAAGTGAGATTATAAGGGCAGGTTAGGAAACCATAGTCCCGAAATACCACCGGATTATCACTCGAGGCCAGGGAAAAGTCGGGAGGGGATGGGGGAGGCAGAGGATCGGGGATTTTCTCGGGGTCCGTGAGGTGTTCCATTTCCTCCTGGCTAAGCGGTTGAAAATCTGACGGATCCGGAGTGGAGGAACGCGACCAGTCCGAGGAACACCCAGAAGTCTCGGCTGTTCCATCCCGGCCACCCAGGGGTGATTCCCGTGCCATGGCGGTTTGTACCAGGGGAACCTTGGGGGAAGCAAACACGGTCCAATCCGGTGGGTCCAACGCAGTAGAGGGACCGGCGGATAAGAGGGAAGACCGTCCGGGAATATGGTTAGAGGGCTGTTTGCCCAATGGGGGTAGGATCGACAAACGACCTTGGTGACGGAATAGAAAAGCCTGTGGATCCATGCTGATTCGACGTACACAGGCTAGCTGGCGGAACATGGTCTTGCGCCGGTGGGGGCCCAAATGTCTCCCAAAATTCCACGCCGTGGGTTTGGGTTCTCCTCCCAAGGGCTGGGAACGAGTGGGAGTTTCGAATGAGTGATCCTGTTCTTCGGCGTGTCTACCCTGTCCTGTTATTCGGTTGGCTGATGGAGAATGGGTATCGATCGAATCAGGTTGGTGAAGGCGCTGTTGGGTACCTACTTGTTCCGCGTGGGCCATATAAAATATATCCTGGGTTTTACACTCGCTCAATTCCAATAATGGTGATTCCGAGGCCACAGCCAAACAGCCCAAGTGTTCTACAGAACCTGGGAGAGTGAGCACAGGAATAGTAAACGCACAGGGTGACCCACTGCCAGAACCAGATACTCCCATTGACCGAGATGAGGTGAACCAGTGGGGTACCAATGCTTGCAGCACCAATACCAATGCAAAAGTGTAAGAGGACGTCGCTCCATTCTCTGACAACAAAGGCGGTATCTTGACCCAAATTTTGATATCTAAGCTGGTTTGCGAGGGTGGATCTTTACGGGCGAAAAAGTTGCTTCGCATGGCACTACTAGTACGTTTGGATATTGAAGCACTGGGTGTCGAAGGGTACGATGATACCGGTTCCGGTTCATCCGGGTAGATGACCTGCCAATGCACAATGTCGTGTTCGTACTCGACCTGGGTAAGTTGGACGGACTTGGGGGCATCCGTAAGCAAAGTAAATGTAAACTCGGCGAATTGTCCGCCCTGCCAGGGGTCTATATCGGCATTTACAGCGGTCGGTTCCACGGTAAGGGTGAGGGTGGTGGTACACTGCCACCGGTGGGGGTCCAGGGTAAAGAGAGCGCTCTGTTCTACCCGGTACTTCCACCGTTTGGGGGTTATCTCAGCCTTTTCACGTACTAGTTTAACCAATACCTCGGGATCTGAGGAATATACCGAACGGTGGCGAATTCCAGGGTCGGTCCAGGTGCTACTTTCTAAGGGATTACTATTCTCTGAGACGTCCACCAGGGAGGTCAGATGTCTGTCGACTGCCATTGACAAATGTTGCTTATACCACGCCACCTGTTCCGCGGGGGTATTGGCCGGGCCCCAGCCGATGCCTAGCTCGTGAGTGACCGCAAAGGTAAATCTTACCGTGGTAGTGGCAGCGTAGGGGGTGTTCCATAGTGACTGGGAAGGTCCAGTGGTGCTCACCGATTTGCTCAAATACGCCGCAGTAATCCACGGTTCCAGTTCCCCCGTAGCGGTGTGTTGTGGATGACGGAGATGCACCGTCAGGTTATTTTTTTGGGACCGGGGAATGAACGGTAGCATAATACCTTCCACTGGGCTGGCCGGAGCTACCCCACCCGTCTCTGATGATAAAGAGTCCAAACGAACGGTACGTAGAACGGCCTGGACCCGCAATCGGTATTTACCGGCCTGAACCCCGTAAAAGCACAGCAGATCGTTGGCATCGTCCATAGTAAAGTAAGCAGTTTTCTCGGACACAGGACCAGAGTCATGAGGTGGTGATTCGGCTGCCAGGCTGAAATGAGGTTGATCATCGGCTACCTCAGAGAGAGGGCTGATCAAATCCCGTTCTAATACCATTCCGCCACTGCAGCCCGGCTGGGTACACTTACCGGGGTTAGTTGGTGTACGTGAGGAAAAAAATGCGTCGGGAATGGGACGACGGCGTTTCTGTTCCCAGCATTGGCACGACCGTTTGTACAGCGAAGTGGACGGAGTTGCGGTTCCCCCTCGAGTCGTCCCGGGTGTTTGCGGTGCTCTTTTGGTTCCCGTCGTCATAGTTGTAGCGGGTGCTGGGGTGATGCCTCGTTCCTTGGGAGTGGGTTGATCACATTGATACACCGACTGGGGCGCAATGGTTTCGAAAATGGACGGTGTGGTTTTACGTAGTGTGGGTGAGGTTACTTGCAGAGGGCGAAAGGATGAAACCGACGGAGAAGGTCGCTGCAACCGACTGGGTCCACGGGCTATCCCGGTGATGGGCTTGACGGAAGCCGTGGACGTGGTCGACCGCGCACGAGCTGGTGTCACAATGGATGCCGTTTGGGTGGGCGACGGAGATTCCGGTTCTTGGTCAGCGGACGTGGATAAGACTGACCATACTTGACAGGCCTTGAGCTCCCCTAGTCCACTACCCCGGAGAAGTGCCACCTGGGTTTCTCCCGCCACAATGGTGATTTTAAAGAGACAGTCCAGACGAAAGGTACCATCATCGACGGTTTCACCGGTATAGTCCGCCTCGGTAAAGTGGTAAAGGGGCGATGTGGGTGATGGTGGGACAGGTTGTCCGTTATCACTGGACCCGAGCGTTTGTGAAGCCGAGATAGAAGCCATAGTATCTACAAAAGTAGGCCTTGGGTCTAAGCTAGAAAACATATAGATATATATATATATATACCTTCAGCAATCAAATGCAAACAAAGCAAGAAAGAAAGACTCGTTTCACCCAGTTGGGTAAACAAGGCGGTGTACACCACAGGAAGACATGAAGTCGTACTTGTTATGACGATGTGTTTATTCTTGTACACTTTACATTCCCACATTCATTCAAAAGGTGTAACTGCCCATGCTCGCTTATCGTGAAGGGCATCAAAATTTATGTGGGGGAGGGAATTATGACGGATTTCCCTATTGATTGGTTATGGTTTAGTGATTCGACATGAAATAAGCAGATTCAAACTGCGTTCAAATCGCAAAGGCCTGAGTGGAGTGCAAACTGGGTCACGGGGATGTTATTTTTTTTTCATCTGAATTCCCATCTCAACTCTAAAGTTCGACTGTAACACAATCTAATAATGTAAGGCTGTGGGAAAATGCTATTTCCCATTTAGTACGAAATGTAGAAAGGGTCTAAAATCCTGTGACTGGTACTTTATCGTCCCTCACTCTACATGGTTATAACTTAACCACTTCTCTTTCTAACAAGTACAACGTCTTCACCTTCTGGTTTATTTACTCTACCTACTGACACTGTTTCCTTGGATATTAGGGCCATTGTCAAGACTGCAATTCAAACACTACACCCCTTTTTATCACGCTACTTGGTGCAACCTGGCCTCGTGCGTGGTGCACCCATACCGCGACTTACCTGCTATTCGTTAGTATGGGAATGCAAAAACACCGAGCTATCACTCGGGACCGGTTCAGCAAGTTTCTCTCCGCAGGTCGTTTCGGAGATGTATCCCTCTTTGGCCAACTCACTCCTAAACTAGTGAGTGGCAGTCCTCATGTTCGTCTGTTGGTGTATTCGGTTCCTAACCTGGAACGTATTTCTTTTACCCAGGCTATGCAGGGTGAGTACAGGTCTACCCAGGAAGGGGAGTCCTTTGGTCCGACTTGGTCCACCCATTGGTTCAAAGTCTCTGTGACGTTGCCCGACGACTGGGTCGGAGAAGAAGTAGAGTTTCGCTGGGACGCTGGTTGCGAAGGTCTCCTCTGGACTACGGATGGGCAGCCCATCCACGGGTTGATCAGTGGAACCCGGGTGGAGTACATTTTAACCCGCCACTCGGTGGCCGGGAGTCACTATGAATTTTACGTGGAAATGGCCTGTAACGACCTGTTTGGAGCCGGGGGAAGCGATATCATCAATCCTCCCGATCCCAACCGTACGTACTGTCTAAGCCGAGCTCAATTGGCGGTCAATAACGTGACTGCCCGCGAGTTGTGGCGCGATTTCGAGATTATACGGGGAATGGTGGACCATCTGCCGGCCAACTCGTCCCGTGGGGCCCGGGCGTTGACTGTGGCCAACCAAATTTGCAACACTTTTGATCGGGACGACCCGACCTCTCTGAATGCCTGCCGGAAGATCGCACAACTGTTCCTGGGGCAGACGAACAGCGGCAACGCCCATGTCATTACTGCGGTGGGTAACTGCCACATCGATACGGCCTGGTTGTGGCCTTTTGACGAAACCAAGCGCAAAGTGGCCCGCAGCTGGAGCACCCAAGTACAACTGATGGAACGATACCCTTGGTTCAAATTCGCGGCTTCCCAAGCCCAGCAATTTCAGTGGCTAAAGGAACTCTACCCACAGGTCTTTTCCCGGGTGCAGGAAAAGATAGCACAAGGTCAGTTTATTCCTATTGGGGGCACCTGGGTGGAGATGGACGCTAATATGCCCAGCGGAGAAGCCTTGGTGCGTCAATTCCTGTTTGGTCAGAGGTTCTTTGCCCAAAATTTTGGCCAGCGTTGCCAAATCTTTTGGTTACCCGATACTTTTGGTTACTCGGCCCAGTTGCCGCAGATTGTACGAGAGGCCGGCATGCGCTACTTTTTTACCCAAAAGTTATCGTGGAACAACATCAACGAATTTCCCCACACCACGTTTTACTGGATTGGACTAGATGGGAGTCGGGTATTAACCCACATGGCGCCCAGCAATACCTACGCAGCCCAGGGCACCGTTGAAGAGTTGGTCAAGAGTGTGACAAACCACAAAGATTTGGCCTACACCAATGAAAGCCTGTTACTCTACGGGAACGGCGATGGGGGCGGTGGACCGCTGCCAGCTATGCTGGACCGTTTGGAACGTTTGCAGGACCTTGACGGGTTACCCAAAGTGGTATTCGACCACCCCAACACGTTTTACGAACGAGTGGAGCGCGACTCGCCCGACTTGGTATCCTGGAAAGGCGAGCTCTACTTTGAACTACATCGAGGTACGTACACCTCCCAGGCCGCTGTCAAGCATGGCAACCGCATCTGTGAACTTTTGTTACGCGACTTGGAATTAATAGCCACCCAGAGCTGGGTCGCGGGCAAAGACCAATATCGGTACCCGCAGAAAGAGATCAATCATCTGTGGGAGCTGCTCTTGCTAAACCAGTTCCACGATGTCCTACCCGGTTCTTCTATTGGTTCAGTGTACGAGGACGCCCGTCGGTTTTACAAGGAAATCCGCACCCTGGGTAGCCAACTTATCGATGACGCCCTTTACGCTCTGTACAAGGTATCTAATCACCAACCGACAGGATCTCCGGAGGATTTGGCAGAGGTCAACGGTATCTTCGTGTATAATTCCCTCCCGTGGGATCGTACCGAGGTGATAAAAGTGGCCCTCGGTGATCAGCCCACGATGCCGCTTACCTTACACCACCAACGCACTTCATCCCAGGATGGTATGTACATGGTAGCTTCGACGGTACCCGCCATGGGTTGCCAAGTAACCCCCTGGTCTTACCAACCTTCCGTGGTGCCCGTTTCGGCGTACTTTTCCCCCACACTGAGGAGTTTTGTATTGGAAAATATCTACCTGTATGCCCGCTTTGACGAGGGAGGTCGGTTGCAGAGCCTCGTAGACCGCCGAGTCGACCGCGAATTAATTCCCAAGGGCGCCCAGGGCAACGTACTTCGTCTGTACGAGGACATCCCCATCTACTGGGACGCCTGGGATGTGGAAGTATACCATCTGGAAAAGGGACGCGATGTACCCCCGGGGGAGGTGCAACTGACGGACAGTGGTCCCCTGGTGGGTTCTTTGGTGGTAAATTACCATTTGGGCACCGCGAGCACCTGTCGCCAGGTTATTTCCCTCTCGGCAATATCGCCCCGTCTGGATTTTGAATGTACGGTCGACTGGCATGAAAACCGACGCATTCTCAAGGCCGAGTTTACCGTAGATATCACGAGTGACGTGGCTACCTACGAAACCCAATTCGGTTGGGTCCAACGGCCCACCCATTTCAATACTACATGGGATTTGGCCAAATTTGAAGTATGCGGGCACAAGTATGCGGACCTTTCCGAATACGGCTACGGGGTGGCGCTATTTAATGACAGCAAATACGGCTACTCCACCTACCGTAACACCATGCGCCTTTCCTTGTTGCGTTCCCCCAAGGCTCCCGACGAGCACTGCGATATGGGCCTACACCACTTCCGCTACGCTCTTTACCCGCACAAGGGCACCTTTTTCGAATCGGATGTGGTTCAAGCGGCGTACCAGTTTAATGTTCCCATACGCACCCAGTTATGCGATACCCGAGGCCTCACCGGAGCCGCCTGGATGAACCCATTGTTCCGGTGGGAAGGCGCCAGCAATGTCATTTTGGAAACGGTGAAGAAAGCAGAGGATGACGATGCCGTAATTGTTCGTTTATATGAAGCGTATGGTGGCCAAGGGCGAGGTACCTTGATGACATTGCACAAGGTAAAACGAGCCCACCGATGCAACCTTTTGGAAGATAATCAAGAGTCACTGGACTGGAACGGCGAAATCGGCGGGATTTCACTGCGCTTGTCCCCCTTTCAGATTCTGACCGTCAAGATCTATTTGCATGGTCTCTCTTGAGCTGTATATTTTTAAATTACTTGTGTATGGTTATCGTTATCATTAATACTGTATGGTACAAGGGGTGCTTTGAATTAGGGATAGGGCGCGGGCACCTTTGCAACTGCCAGGCTCTGAAGGAAGGGAGGTGTGATATTTTTTTTAAAAAGTCACGATGGATATCGCCCACGCTGGGTCACGAGTTGGAGATTGAATCACATTGGCGGTTGTTGTTGTTATATTATTTTCCATTTATTGGAATTTTCAAAAAAATGAATTTTGCGTTCAATGAAAGATAGTTTTGCGCAATCAGAATATTAGGTTTGCGGTGGGTAGCCAGTACATTTGCGTTGCAATAAAAGCACGGTTTATGGTGCCGTACAAAAGAGGTTTGCGTTGGTGAGCGGAAAGCATGCATAGTAAGAACACAGAATGACATATTAGTAGTTTGCAATAGAACATCCAGACAACAATCAATACATGGCATATCAGAACAATACCAGTGCTTTTTTTTTCTGAGAGCGCACAGCTAGATACTCAACTTACTATTGCCCTTGCAGAATCACCTGAAGATCGAGCCTGCCCTCACTTCACCTCGGAATTATTCAGGTGAGTCTCTAGACAAGTGTCACCAGTGGCAACAAAGGAACTGACTGTCATAGTCTGTGTAGTTATCTTATACCAACCACTACATATATCTCTATTGCGTGCCCACTGATTCAAACCACTTTTTTATGGCACCACAAACTGTGTTCTCGCTGCAACGCAACCATACCGGCTATCCGTTGCAAACTTCATATCCGTGATTATGCAAAATTATTTTTCATTGCGCGCAAATTCTTTCGCAAAATCAACTATAACCCTTGGGGATACTATGGAGCAGAAATTTCAATATCGAGTGGGTGAGGCCGATGTCCACTGACGTCATGATTCCTAGGGTGGGCTATTTCAAACAAAGGTGAGCATGAACATTTTTATTTACAAACGGCTACACCGTTTTATATCACCAAACTGCCGACAAATAGATCTGA
>JAOPJG010001208.1:0-11607 GCA_027478255.1 Dispira simplex | reverse complement strand
TTGAGGAAATTGACTCGGTGGGTATACAAGAGTTGCCGAATTGATACGACGTCACTGTCCAAAAACTAAACAACTCCCGGTTCTACCGAGATAGCGGTAAATAGTATCAAATATTATTTATATCACGAAATGTAAAATATGTAAAATTGCTAAAAGCCCTGGCCACTTTGTACACCCCCCCCCCAAAAAAAAGAAAGAATCTGACCGAAGTATTAAAAAAAATGATAAATGAGACCGTTGGGAAAAAATATTGTCGTTTATTGATCAATTTATCAGCATTGGGACCGTGCCTTACTTACGTGACTATTCAAAGACTACAGACGTTATTATTGGGTGAAGAAGCCTTGGTTCGCAATTAGCCCTTGAGCACTACCACCATTATATGATGGTATTCGTTTCCAGTCCATTCCTTTCGTCGTTCCTGTTATGCATTTATGTACGGTTGTGTTTTATACTTTTAATAAACCAGTCTCTTCGTCACTTTCCATTTTTTTCCGTCACTGACCCTTCCCCGTCCAACCTCTGGGCGTGACGTGCACGCCCCTCTTCGGTAAATGCAGCTACTCTAGCACGCTAGTCAACCGTTGAGTTCTATTAGCATCAGTTCCCACTTTAAGTTCAATTTCACCCTAGTTCTCCTGTGTGTATCTGTGTGAGTCTACACACTAGAAAAAAAGAGCACAATGTCGGTACGTACATACGTCTTTATTACGGCGCTTTTATCAACATTGGTAGTATCTCGGTTTTTAGAGTTACTGCGAGAATCCCCTCAAGGTAAGTATTGTCCATAAGGATGCCAACTCTTCCCCCCGCATTAATGTTTTGTAGTGCCATACTTCAAGTATCCCTCTTGAGTGAAAAATGGTAGAGCATGATAGCACTCCACCAGACATGTAATGATATTCAGCTGATTATTTTACCACTAATTCTTTCCTATGATATGAAATACGACATGCCCCTTGCGTTGTTGTTCGAGGACATTTTTCATAGATAGCATCCAACATTCCAATTTTTACCAGTCCCAACCCGACCACCATGGCTCGCCTATAACGACCGACACCATCCACAACCGGTTGTCTTTTAAACAGACCCAGTTGTTTCCCTATACCCAGGACTCGTGGTTCTGGAGGTCGGTACATCTGCTAGCCTTGCTTTTCACCACCAGCAAATTCCACTTTGCCATATGCCTCAATACGTTGTTATGCCTACTAACTATTATGGGCAGCATAATCGAATTCATCTTCTTCGACCGATTGCGGTCCCAGGAACTACAACACATGTATGAACATACCCTCAACTTTTTCCTGTTCAAACTGTTTTTCATTACCCTGGCGGTACAGCCCGAATGGGAAGAATTAGTGGTGTGGATCCTACTCTACATCTTCTTTGGGTGTTTGAGCATCTTTACGCTGGTCTGCCGGGACCGCCACGAAATGCTCCTGGCGGCCGCCGAGTACAAGGTCACCGATCATATCCGAATCGCTGTGCTCCTCGCCCTGATTTGTTTATTGGACACGTCTATTTTGCTCATGTGTTTCCTTACCCTCCATGACCTATTTGTGTTCATTTCTTTTGAACCTACCATCATCCTCATCGATACTTTACACACTTTGATCCGCTACGTTGGTAATCTGGGCGAAATTTCTGGGTTTAGCAACAGCGAATTATACTCGGATATCCTCACATATATCGATTTCGCCGCGGATGTCTTGGTTATTTTAGTATCGATGGCGTACTATCTCCACATTTTAACCATTTGTGGTCTGTCGTTCAATCCGATGATATTGGTGGTATTGCTTAATCTACGGGGCGCCATAGTTAGTCTGCGACGTAAAATCCGTCATTTTATTCGGAGGCGGGAAAATGAAACGCGACTAGGGCATAAAGTACGCGATGCTACACCGGCTGAATTGGCCAGTCTGGAAGATAGTTGCGTGATTTGTCGGGAACCGATGTACTCGGCCAAGCGTATGATTTGTGGACATTTTTTCCACCGGGCTTGTCTTCGATCTTGGGTCCGGTACCATCCTACCTGTCCCATATGCCGGGTTCCGCTTAAAACACCCACGTTAGTGATGGAATCCCGTGGTATGGGAACCTCTCCTGGAATCCCTACATCGATCAATTCAACTTATACCACGTAGGCTTCCTATTTGTTGTGTATTTTTATTATCTAATTATATTGTACGACGTTATTATCATTGTTATTTATTCGTTTCGTGTTTGCCATTTATGCATACATTTATTAATAAGCTGGCGGCACTCACCTGTGCCTAGTTTTATTTCGTCATTGCTTGTAAGCTAAACCCATGTTGTAGGTCTGTTCCTAGTCACCACAGAGTTAGTGGAATTTATCGTATAGCATTGGGATGCATGGTTATTATTCCATCAAAAAAGTTAAGGCCGTAGCATTATCTTTATCCGAAAACTCTATATTGCTCTCCCAGTAAATCGGGCGGAGCTGTTAATGGTGAAGATCATTGGGTTTCCACTGATTTCCTAACGAAAATACAACATATTATACCAAGATGAAATTCGAGCATGACCTCTGAAGAAGGAAAAAGATGAGACAATAGTCTTGGGGATCGATTTTGACTTGAAATGCCAAGTATCACCAAGATCAACAGGTTATATTTTATAGAGAATTGCATGAAGCTGATGGTTGGCGTATGAAAGAACCTGTATCCAAAGTCACCTAGTATAGGGGAAATCATTTACCAAGCTTATGCAAGTCTCATATTCCCAAGTATAGTTTGTTTACATGGTTGAGAATGGATTTGGAGTATTTATAGCATTACTCTACTCTCCTAACTTTTACTTGTTTCTGGGCATCAGGAGTACCTTGGGGGCTGTCATGTTATATAATGAAGTCCTTGATTCCCCCCTCCTAACATAGTGATTTTCATAGATATTTTGATTAGTTCCGTAGGGATCACATGGTACTTGACAGCAATGGTAATTATTATTGGAATAGAAGTTGGAGATTACATCTTCCAATGGGGACGATCAGCCCCCTCAAGATGAAGCTGATTTGATGACCACAAGTTGGGACATCCCAGATGATTGGGTAACCACCCTACAAGGTCCCCCTCCCCTTGTCTTATGCTCCCAACGTGGAGCCAATGGACGAACATTTATCTCCATGAAAATTGTTTTCATTTTGATGTCGAAGTGCACTATAATTTTTGTTATGATAATGTTATGTCATTTCTGTATTATATAAGGAGGCTTGGTCAGGGAAACTCGAATCCCTCATGAATAAAAAACATGCTTGTTTAATTAAAAATATTTGTTTACCTACTCGTAGGTCTCTATTGTTTTATTTGAGTGTCTTCTCGCACCAGTGACCTGAATCCTATTACATTATTAATAAAACTTGGCTCTTTTACCAATTATTATTCACTATATTAGAATGAAGGATATATTACAAAATGACACAGTACGGTGTTTTCAGTAAAACTTCATCAGTCTTTCCTGGAGTGGCTGCTAAACCCTCTAAAATCAAAACTTTATATCTAGGCAATCAAAAGGACGAAAAAAGAATGACGATAACACCCAGGATATACATAAACTATACGGAATGCGAGACAACATTCATATAACAGTACAAAAGAAAGGTGGGAGTAATACAATTATAAAATACAAATACAATGAGAACCATTTAAAAAAATATCACCAGAAACACAATCTAAGAGTCAGCAAATGCCCGTCGAGCTTCTTCCGAGTGATTACGTTTCGTATCCAAATCTATAGCGTAACATACTAGAGTGGCTTCTACGGTGTTGACCAAAATATGCCCAAAAAATTGGAAAATCACCCAGGCAATAGCCATCCCAAACACCCCCGAGAGATAAGGGTACTGCATGTGTAAATCACTAAGTGATATAATGGATAGGGACCAGCCTGTGGTAATAGCCAGCGCAGTCGATGTAATACTCATGAGGTTACCCAGGATAAACACCGAGCGAACGGAAAATACGTAATTACGCTTCATCAAGCGGGTCACGGCTAGGGCTGACCGCAGGAATCCCTTTCCCGTTACCCCAACGTACACCATAGAGAAATTGCTGAGGGTTTGGGTAATCCGTTCGATGCCGCGCAAGAAAAACACTACGAGGGTGAGAGGGAATATTCGTAGCGGTCTGAGCAGCAACAGTAAGACGTAGGACACCATACCAATGCTCTGTGCCAACCCCAAAAGTAGCCCTCCGAGACACACGGAGCCCATAAATTGGCGAGTCACCAAATGGAAAGCAGCGGGGGTGGTGTGGGTCAGACTCAACCTGGAGTCCTCGTGCCGGAAGAAATACCATTGCGTGGTCACCAGGGTGATTGTAAGTCGTAGTATATTGGTAAAAATACCGGTGGTCCAGGCAAACATAAACCAAAAGTAGATCCCGGTAAGCACCACGGGGGCGGTGAAAGTTACAGGATGATCAGGTAAAATAGGTACTAGAAAGGTCAGGCGTGAGAAGAAGATAAGCCAAAATACGACAAAGAGTACATACCCGGAAAGGACCAACAAGGCCAGAGCAAATAGCTCTGGGTGAGCGGTGAGGACAGTGCAAGCAAGTTGGACCGCCTGCATAGCCCGATGGATTTGTTCCCGCTTACGAGCCATGTATATCGTCTGCAGAACGCCCATACCAAACGAAAGAAACGCCCCCGCCAGGTACCCGGTATACATGATGCTGGCGGAATCGGTGCTAGGCAACGCGAGGGCACGGCTGAGTATCCAAAATGAGCTCAGAAAGCTCAATAAGGGCACAGTCAATAAGGTAATCCACAGGAGTGTGGCGGTGTAGTATCGTAAAAAGGTAGCCCACAGGATGCCCATCAAAGTAGTCACCACGATAAGAACCAAAATCAGCGCCATCACTTGTTTAAAATTGCGAAACAAAACTCCGTCAATACCAGCACTGGGGGAGTCGGAACTGGTGGTAAAACAAAGGTACAGACCCACGATTAAGAAGAACCCGAGACAGAGTTGGTACATTTGAAAAAAGTACTCATCAAAATAACGGTGGGTACGTCCCAGCCGGTTAAAATGACTAGGTTCAGATTGGACAGGTGGTGCAGTGACCTGTCGGCGTGAATGACGGGATAATAACCCACGCTCCATATCACCGTGGTCCGAGAGCTCGTCGGATTCCAAATCTTCCGGTTCACCAGTGCCTGGAAAGTCACGTTCTAAATCCAATGGGAATGAATCCGTTCCCGCCAAGCCATAGGCACCTTGTGAGCTAGAGCGGGGAAAGGAAGGTGGTATTAGGCCCTCGTCCTTGTGACCATTCTCGGGCGTGTCTCGGGATATTAAAGGGCGAATGAAATGGGAAGAACCAAGTTCGGCAGGAACAGTACGGCCGCCATTCTCGGGCGATGACTCTTTATCGGGTGAAGTCAGGTTACGTAAGATGGGCACTAGACGCAAGGCACTTGATTCTCCATCCGCAACGGTAATGGGCGGTTGTGGTGATGGTAGGGAGGGTGAGGGTTGCGTTTGGGTAAAAGACCGTAGCGTTCGGGTGGTAATGGGGTTAATAGGTAATTGGCCCGGTGGCATTGCTGTCAAGAGAGGAGGTGGGTCACCTGCGTTGTGACCTTGTAATGGAAACTCTGGAGGGGCTTTGTCCGAATGCGTGGTATTGAGGTCCATTGTCCGAATAATGTGGATAAATAACAAGCCGAGTGAACCCGGTGCCTATCACTCCTAGAGGGGACAACAGCAGTGGTGGAAATGGACAAGCCCAACCCGCACGGTTTACGTCTAAGAATGAAGTGCCAGATGACCGAACAGGAGGCAGTGACAATAATAGTAAGCCTGAGTCACTACTACTACTAATATTACAGGACAACCAACGCAACGATAATGAAAAAAGGCAAAGGGGTAAGAAAAGAGTATTATGCTAAGGGAATAAAATTTTCGGTTAACATGTATTGGAAAGAAATTGAAAAAGAAAACGTAAGACGAATACCGAAAGATAGAGCAGTCAGGGGGGCGTTATCAATGGTTGTGTGCTACATCAGTAGCGTTACTGCATGAATGCATGAATACAGGAGAGTAAATGATAAATAAAAAAGGCAGGTCATCATATTCCTTGGTAGTATATAAGACCTGGGAAAGTGAATAGACCTGGCCCAAGTAGGCTCTCTTTCGTCGCACTGACCCGTCCTCGTGGACAAACTCACCAACGCTGTACTGGGCACTGTGTAACGCTGATCTAGACGTTTGGCCGTTGGAGTAACCATCCCACGGCCTCAGGTTCATCACGTGTCACGAGGCTTGCTCACCTTTTACCATTCTAAAAGGGATACGGAATTTGTAGCCGAGGGATGAAATATAAATAAACGGTTTTTTAATGGGTCACCTTTAGAGTCATCCCGGTAGTCATAGGTCTGTCATGATTCAACGCCTCATTTCGTAATAGATGGACCCATTCATTGGGTGGCATTAAAAGTGGGTCATGTGATGGTGGGAACGAGATCAAAACTGAATCCATTACGTCAAAAAGAAGACGGATAATTATATCCCATCACTCCGCTCCAGAAAACTATGTATGATGTCATACCAATCACCATGGAAAGCAGAGTCCATGAAGGCGACTTTGACCAGTATCGGCGAGTACAGAAAGGGTATGAAATTCATTTATTGAAGGTTTCTTGTAATTACCCATCGCGGCTCGAGGGCGCAATAAAGGGTACTCGTAAAGGCTATAATCGCCTTGGGAGAACATCACTGTCTCATACATTTTTTCTGGTTGGGAGGTTTCAAACCCCACTGTGGCTGAGACATCACTCTCATACTCTACTACCCCCTTGTCTCCTTATAAACCCTACTTCTCCTCGTCCCTGGTTTCCCCCTTCTTACATTATCTAAGTTCATTGATTCTGAATGTTTTAAAAGAGGTTTTTCAATGTGTCATTCTATCCTCAACTCTGCGTAGCTAGGTGTTCACTTAATTTACCTTTATTCTATCTCGTAACTCTTCTCCTTTGACTCCTTTCATAATTGGTATCAATATTATTGTGCTGGACTAGTGGGCTTCCTTGTGGATTATACTCTTCTTTTCTTTATCTACTTTCTGTCGTTACAGAACGTCTTGTCGGCTTTAACCCCTTCCCCGATTTCCTGTTGGTAAGTCAACACTCCTTATGAACTGTGTGCCCTGTGTGTATTTTGGCACTTTGAAAAGCAGATAGTGCGGATAGTGTAGCATATATTTCAACAGGAACTAGACCCCATCGACCGATAACAATATGCAGGTTGTAAATTGGACCAGTGTACTAATATTGGTTTCGCCTTTACTCGTGAGCTTGTCCGATAATATATGTGGGTATTGTTCCATGTGGGGAACGTCAACATTCACGGTAAAACTAGAGTGCTCGTCGTAAATATTACATAGAACAACATGGCCAATGAAGACTACCGTATCATTACAGCACGTCCCAAAGCGCTGAGTGCGGACGAACTAGAAGCGATTTTGGAAACGGTATCGTCGATGCTCCCCATGCCGTTGGAGGGCGATGACGAACAGGACTTTTACATTGAGTTGCCCAAACCCGTGGTATGTATGGCCTATTGTCAGAACCCCAAAGATGTGGGCCAAGCAATGGCCGATAACATTTCGGTGATTCATATCCCGCACCAGTGTCAACCGCTGCAGCGTCAGGTCAAGGAGATCAACAAGCGTTTGCACGCAGCTAGTCGTGCTACCTATGCCTCGTTGGGCAAGGCGGCCCTATTTTCGGTCGCAGCTTGGCAACGTGGACTCTTGCATGATGTGGGCTGTTGGATTACCGACCAGGCTCCCGTGTTGCGGGGTGTGGCCAATAAGCAAGTGGTTGGTGGTTACCGCGCCCGGGACATTGCGGTGGGTTTGATTGCCCTATCCATTTTTTCGGGGGCCTTCTACGCCACCTCTTTGCATTTGCAGGAAGGTGTGGACGGCTGGTCTCGTTTGACATGTTATGACTTGGTTCCCCTCAAGGAAGGTGGCAAGGAAGATTTGTACTTGGTGCATCGGGAGCACAAGAAGCGTACCCAGGCCAAGGCCGACTCTCCTTTCGCCTTACTTTGCAACAATCCCATGACGTGGTACTGTCGTAAATTCCACGGTACCAATATTCCCACGTATGTTTATACTGGCATTGTAGCCGGTCTGTTGATCAACGGAGTAAACAAACTCTATCGCTAGTCGCCCCTCCTTGGCCTGGTGTAATCAGAGCTCGTATTGTATGCAGTTGTGCTATCGCGATGATTTTTTTTCGTTTAAGAAGAAGAGGTAGAGAAAATGGCTACTTTAACGGTACTTCTTGTTCTATTTTCGGTGTTTCACCTGAAAGACCCAACGGTGTGAATTGTACGATTTGCTTTCGTATAACTGATTACTGATAAAGTTGGCCTTATTTTTATATATACACTTGTCAAATTAGACACGTATATCTATTAGTCCAATAGAGACGCTAGGATCCTTGTCGTTATTAGTCTTACTAGAGGAGAAATTTTAGAACAACATCCCGAGGTTTGAAAACTGACGAATGATGTCCTGAAATTTGATAGAGCTTTAATTTCAGGGATATGTCTTATTCTGATAAAACTGCTCTATCGTATACTACACAGAGTACTCAACAACCTATGAAAAGAGGCAGAATGAACATGCCATACAAAGCAACAAAGAAATCACCCCTATCACTACCAATCCCAACAAATTTCCGTCATAGATACACCAGGGAAGGGGACTGGCTATATATTTCTTTATACGACAACTCATTGATCTTTTTTATCCCGCTGGCGAACATCGCTCGGCTGCGAAGTCATTCGGGCTAGAATGATAAAGAATACGGCCGGTAATCCTAAGAATGCCAACACCAGACCCCAAACGGGCATGACCTTCAAGTAGGTTATGACAAAATGACCCCCTCCTGCCACTTTGCCAATAAAGGTACCGAATAAAGAAAACGGAGAAACCAAGCCATCCCACACCGTGGATTCTTTCCATTCTTCCTGCACATAATGAAACAAATGGTTGACTTCCAAAGGACCCTCGTAGAGACGTACCTGCCCCTCCCGAATATAAAACATACTGGGTAAATGGGTAATCATAAATCGAGCGGCGAGTTCCGGATTGGCGTCAATTTCCACCGTGCCTAGCCCCACATGGGCCATGTTTTCCTTAGTTAATCGGTCCGCTAGTGCTTTGAATTTGGGAGCGAACCGCTGACAGGCCCCGCACCACTCTGCGTAAAATTCTACCAGCCATTCGTCACGGGTGGCTAACGCTTGGGCAAAGGTGGCATCGGTTAGGTCAACTACGGATACCGAAGTGGCTGCTCCTTGGGGGGTTGTCGCTAAATTGCGGTTTACAGCGGTGTTGGCTACAACTCCGATCGAACTGGTGAACCCAAGGAGAAGAGTGTTGGTACAAAGACTAGCCACCAGGAGATAACGCTTGAGATGGTGCGGGGAAGGTAACCACATGATGGCAATAAAAAAAAAGGAACCAACAACCAGATGCAAAAATAAAACGAATGGACAATTGGAGCTCAGTTTATATGTGTTTGACAATAATGCTAATACACAAAACACGAAAGGAAAACAAATACCGCACAATAGGGGAATAGTAAAGGTCAAGGAGCGCCAAGCAGCTTAGGCTGGCTGCGTTTGTGAGGTCCAAGTCCGCCTATTTAAAGTAGATCCACAAAGGAGCTGCTAGTGATGAAAATGAAGGCAAAGATATGGTAGAGGACGAGCCAAGATACCACAGTAATGATGGTACCCCTTGCCCTTTTCCCCCCTATTTTTTTTTTCTTTTCACTACACATTTTCTTGGTGGGGTTCACTCTCTAATTCACCGCACGCCCTTTTTTTATGGCTAACTGAATCTCGGTTATTATTCATTATTACCTTTACTCTGTACTGATTCAATAGTTAAAAGTAAACGCCCTCTCGTCTATGATTTCTAGTAGCACTTTGAGAGGTGTCACTACACAAAAGTTCCAATATGACCTCATGCTTCCTTGCCCACGATAACGAGCGGGACGAGACCCCAATTGTTGCCAACTCTCCTACCCTTCCCGTTTTGCCCAGTGATTTCCTACTCAAGGCGTTGAATCTACCCACCGATCGCAAATTTCTACTCAAACTTGACGAAGAGTTGGCCCACTTTCTCGAAAAGTCTCCCGACGATATACTGTGGTTTCCGGTCATGAACCGTTACCAACGTCGGTTGCTCCATCATGTAGCAGATTATTACGGTCTTTTACATACTACTGAGTCGGTATTACCGATGTCGACCAACGCTTTGTCGGGATTCAGTCAGGGGAATACCAACAACGGCATTAATAGCAACGCCAGTAATAACAACACGACTTGTATTGTGGTGACGAAAGCGGTATGCAGCCGTGTACCAGATCTTCGTCTGTGTGATTTTGTGGAAGAGGAAGCCCCAGCGAAACCGGTTTTCCGTATTATGAAACGGGAATCTAATTTTTCAAAGGCACCCTCTAGGCAACCCAAGCTCCACCAGCCTAAAGGTCAGGTCGACAGTGATCATGCCGCTAGGCCTTCCTCTTCGCCCGAAGATTCCTTGTTTGTGGAAGAGGCCGACGAGCGCAAGCCTCATGGTATTTTAAAGGAATCGCCTCACCCAGCTAAGGATCCCAGGTTTATGACCTTGGAGGAACGTGAGGCTGCCTACGAATTGGCACGAGCGAGGATCTTCGAGGAGGGCGACTCTACTTCTGCATCAGCCTCTGCTTCGTCGGGTACTACGAACAAGGATACTTCCGCTATAGTGTCTGAACCTCGTGCCCATCAGTCATCTTTGCACGAATCAACCCCAAATGAACCCACTGTATTGAGTTCAGGGGAAGACTCCACCATGATCGCTGCGGGAAACCCTTGCAATAATACTGTAGCATTGCCAGGTCGGGGACGTCCATTTCGCAATAATCGTAATAATCACATTGAGGACGCACACGAGTATGTTCGATACCCTACTAATCCACAGACCCATTCCCTGGCCGCTGGCAATTACCGTTACCCACCGGGTTCACGTCCCCCACAGTTTTACGCTCACCAGCACTTGCGTAGACCTGTAGGGTACGGCAACGAGTTTCCTGGTCCCTCCCAACCATTGACTGGCTACACACCTTATTATTCATCACTATCTTCACCACAACCGACGAATTCCTTTAATACCAACGATTTCCCTGCTTTGCCCACTAACAAGCCCCATCCTACTGGTCATTCTCACCCCAATCACCCTTCCTCCTGGAACTCTTCACCCCGCACTCCAGGGCATTACGCTGGCCCTCACCATTCCACATCAAGACCAGAGCCCATCAAAGGAACACCGGGAGCTTGGGTTCGTCCTCGACCCAATCCTACCTTTACACACCCTTCGAACACTACTTCTAAGGAAGTACATGCCCTGGGTAACCAGATGCAGCACAAACTTGAGCTAACCCGTAACGCAGCAGGTATCAACCGTACCTCCGGCCCACCCCAGGTACAAAGTCCTTCTTCCACGACTCAGCCGGTCAGTAAATTACTTTTCAGCTACGAACCCACCCAACACGATGGAGTACAAGAAACGGATGCCCCTA
>JAOPJG010001207.1:0-11613 GCA_027478255.1 Dispira simplex | reverse complement strand
ATCAATATTGGGGTCTACCCCTCTTCAATGGCCTAGGAGTACTACCGCCATTTGGAGTAGTGCCTCCTGGCACTACAGTATCCCTCTTTTGGGTGACACTACTCAGAGAACTAACATGGACAGGTCCAGGCATATTTTTTGTTGTATTATTAGTTCTGTACTTTCAGCCACTGTGATTTTAGTGTTTGGTAGTATATGAGTGCTTTTCACTGCTACTGGTGGAAGGCATTGCATCTCCTTTTCTTTCACCTTATGCATGCAATTACCCCAATGTCACATTCTGTTAGCTTAGTGTAATTATTCTTGTTATATTAGGATACTCCTTATGGGTGTCCACTTTCTTGAGATACCCAACAAATCATTTGTCATCTAGAGGCTTTAATAAACATTAAAAAAGTATTATGGGCAGCATTATGGTAAAGGAGCTAGAAGACAGAGCCTCCAGCAAGGACAAACAGCCCTCCCCAAGTTGAAGCTGATTCAATGGACACAAGGCAAGGCTCCCTAGATCAAGATGTAACTTTCTTGCAGGGAGTCCCCTCATATTCTCAACTTTGAGCCCATTGACTAACATCTGCTTACATAATTTTTTTACACTTTGATGTCAAAGTATTCTGTTAGGATTTGGGTAAACTAGACCTTTAATAAACTATTAATAAACACTAAAACTATGCACTGTGGCAAGTATGAGGTGATATAGATAAATGATATATAAACTAGATGAGAGAGAGCTGGGGTGAGTGAATGAATAATCAGTGTGTGTGTTTTATACCAGTGAATGATCTGACTGGGTCTTAGTCACGTGATATGCGCTGAGGAAGGAGATGGGGAAACACCAAACTATAAATTTTATTATGAATATATTGTATTGTAATGAAATCACACAGGTTCTCACAGAATAGTAATAAACTTGGCAAGTAGTTTAGTGTCTGAAATATTTATTTGTTTAACACATGAGGAAACCAATCCAGCCAGGGGGGAGGCCCTCTATTTAACTGATTTTCTTGGAGTGGCAGCTTGAGGAATTATACAGATTCTGATGTGGAATGAATGGTGCCCATTCAATTGGCTTAGTAAGAACCAGTAGCTTGTGCTGGAAGGTTCCTTTCCTGGCATTCAAATGATGAGGTAGAGTGGTGGGACTTGAATCAGTTCTGATCTGGCCAGGTTGGCACTCCATTGGATCCATTAGCTACAGATGACCCATAGGTCAGCTCCATCTGGGGATCAATCTTTTCCTGGCCTCTTTCATCCAGCAGTGAAGGGAATTGGTTCTCTGCCTCATCGAGAGGAAGGGGGAGCTCATGGTGGGCCCCTTTCCTTAAATCCATTGCAGTACCATTGCTTTGTTACATAAGGAGTCTGGGCCAGGGAAAACTTGAGTCCCCCATGAGTAAAAATTATACTTGTGCAATTCAATGGTTTGTTTACCTACTCGTAGATCCCTATTATTTTTAGTAGTGCCTTCTCATACCAGTTGCCTGAACCACACTACAATTACAATACCATGATTGGTACCATTCCAAACAAACATACCAGGGGTTAGCTATCACCATTTTCCTTTCCATGTTATCCTGACATTAATTTTTTTTATAATTCATCAGGACTTTTCATTTCAACCCAGTGCTATTTCCCTTCTTTGGAGTCATTCGGAGTTTAAAACTGATTACCCATGTTTAAATCGACATGATCCATATCCACCTTTCCCAGGACTATTCTTAATGTAAATAAATTATGTTAAAGGTTTCTGTTTACATTTGGCCAAAAGCAAATGTAAACTCGTAAAGCATTTAAAAGTACAACTGTACAGGCGGACTTCCTTTGCTCGCCATGCATAGCCGAGTCACACCCTGAATCTTCATTCACCTAGGCTTACCAGTACCGCGGTGAGACTAGCAAACAACTGAAAGGTGGATGTGGGTTTTCAACCGAGTATGGTACTCTCAAGTCACGATTACCTCCACCGATGATATCAGTAATAGCCTTGAGTTCCAACCTTCGTACAGGGTCAATATATTGTCCCTCAGCTTGCCATATCACGGCTTTGATTGCCGGGAAAACGTCAACGAGGCATCCGAGATGAATTCCGGGATACGTTCAAGTGAAACAGTAAAAATAATTGGGTTTACACATGATAGTTCCGTGGTTGATTTTTGTGGTAAGAGATAACTTGTCCTATACGATTCTTAATACCACCATTGTTATTTTAATAACTTGAAATGCTGTCATAACATTTGGCAGAGGAACTACGGTAATATCAGTGCGTCAGAAACCCATGTCGAACATGGGCTAATAGTTATCGTTTTATTCTTTCTTTTTTTTCTACTGTTACCCCTCTTCAATTGAAACACGTACGTCTTGGTTTTACCTTTCTACCTTCTGTTATCGTTGAGCTATCCTAATTTAAAACTCATTTACCATGTTTCATTCACCCAAGTCACAACACTTTATGCCTGTCATTACCTCAATCTTATTTGGGTACTACATTCGGCTTCTTTTAGAAGATGGCCAGAAATTGAATCAACGCTCACCAAACTTTGCAGGGTTATTATGGACGAGATTGTCCTTTAGGACAGTGTACTGTTGATACATCAACTTCAAGACTGGCCATTTGTCATTCGAAGATGAACACCCCACAGGACATACTTCTCATGGAACCTGTAGGTGTAAAGGTGACACCATCGAATGGCTAGTGAATGAAGTCTCATTTGTGACCCTAAGCGTGCTTGCACAGGAGGTGAAAACTTCCATGAGGGATATTCGGAATGTGCTTCGCAACTAGTTTTATTACTATCCACACCTTAGTGGTTGGATTCCCCACTCCCTAACATCGGAGTTGCAGAGTGATTAAAAAACCTTTTGCCTCAATTTCCTTGACCGTTTTTGGAAACCAGTCAACTCTCTTATGTATAATATCGTGACGTGTGATGAAACCTGGGTCTACTCTAATAACCCCTAGACTGGTACTGGTCAAAAGGTATGGGTGCTAGAACACCAAGGTCAGCATGACCTCATCCCTGCTCAGCCGTGGTGGACCTCAAAGTTACAAAATTTTAAATTGACTGTGCTCCTCAATAAAGTGTTCGTGTTTTATACTGTTTTCGATACTGATGACACTAGGTCCAAGAGTTAATAGTACTAAAGGAATGGCAATAAGCCAACGGTTAAAGAATGGCAGACAAGACATCCAAAGTCACCCACTTCCCATATCATCCTCCACCAGCATAATGCAAGGGCTCATGTTTCTCACTATAGCAAGGCCCATACGGGTGATTTTTTTCGACTATATAGAGATTTGGAGCAAAAATTGTACCAACAATGACATAACCAATAGGATTTTGTGAGAGATCCCTTCAACTTGGCGGATTTATCCCTATATAGTCGAAAAAATACTACCCATATGGGTGATTTTTTTCAACTATATAGAGATTTGGAGCAAAAAATGTACCAACCTCAACATAGCCAATAAGATTTTGTGAGAGACCCATTCAACTTCGGCGGATTTTTCGCTATATAGTCGAAAAAAAACTATCCATACGGACGAGCTTGGACTCCAACTACTTAAGGCACCACCCTACTCTCCTGACCTTGCACCTTGTGACTTTTGGTTGTTCCTGCACACCAAGAAAAAGCTGGAGGGTAAAACTTTTGACAATGTGGATGAGGTTATAGGGGTATGTAAAAAAGTCCTTAGTTCCCTCCAACAATGTGATTTTCATAGATGCTTTGATAAGTGGTTCAAGAGGGTGCGTACAGTACTTGACAATGATGGTAATTATTATAATGAATTTATAGTTTTTGTATAGGTTTCCTAAAGCATATCTCACTAACTATACAAAGGCGATGGTTTTCCATGAATATTAAATAAAGTGCGATAAACCAGATTGTGATCGACCAAGTAACAAGATGTCCTATATGACAAGTGATTCTTGATAGACATATCAATTAAGATAAAAATAATGCAATAGCGAACACGGGTGGAAGTAAGCGCCTTTGCTTGGCGGAGCATGGTTGGAAAGGCCTTTGTTCGATGAACAAGATAGTGCTGATCACAGTAATAGAAAAGCTGAGATTTCGTGTCATTGGGCCGAACTACATTGAATAATACGGGACCGTTTGCAGAATGGAAAGGGGAGAACGACGGCATTTACCCAATGAGCACTGATAAGTATATCGTTAAGATAACTCAATATACTTTCAGGGGATGCTTCCGTCCAAAGTTTTTAAAGCAGTGATTTACCTTTTTTTCACCCTATTTTTACCCCAGTTGTAGAGCCCAGTCTGTTTTACTAAATATAGAGTGACGCAGTTAAAACGTTTTCGGGGTTATATTCGGTAGCTTGATGGTAAAGTTAAAGGTATTATTGTGCTACTCAAAATTTTAGCATTATCTACAAAATTTTTTATCTATTACGAAAGCAAAAGAAAATGACGTTTGTTCACTCACCAAGTGGACAACTTGGCATCATAATGGAGCAGAAGCTGGAGATTATATCTTCCAATGAGGATGATCAACTCTCTCAAAATGAGGCTGATTTGATGGCCACAAGTCGGGACATCCCGGATGGTGGTGTAACCACCCTACAAGGCCCCCCCCCTTGTCTTGTGCTCCCAACATGGAGCCAATGGATGAACATTTATCTCCATGAAAATTGTTTACATTTTGATGTCAAAGTGCTCTATAATTTTTGTTATGATTTCGTTACATCATTTCTGTGTTATATAAGGAGACCAAGTCAGGGAAACTCGAATTTCTCATGAATAAAAAACATGCTTGTTTATTTTAAAGTTTATCTACCTACTCGTAGGTCTCTATTGTTTTATTGAGTGCCTTCTCGCACTAGTGACCTGAATCCTATTACAATAACCAACGCTGTTTACACTCGTATCAATTTCCTAAACCCGTAGTTGTAGTCCGTGAATAGTACACCTCCAATACTTAACCAGAGCCAAAAAAATTTTTTGAGTGGAAGCACAACTGATGGCGCAATGTATTAGCCACACTAAAGTCATTGAGTCACACTAGTAAGCGTTCATGGTAGCGTGGTAATACAACTATTTATCCCGTATTCTTTTTTAACAATATCGGTAATTTAATTCATTGTGAAAGGTTGTTGGCAGAACCAATGGTTTATCGGCCAACGTCGTCGAGCTCGAATCCCAATTTATTGGCCAACGCGAATAAAGCCCGACTCGAGGCCTCAAATCCTAATGATAAAGTGATATTTACACTATCCATAAGGGAGAATCAAAAGAAACCGAAGAAACGGGGAAAACGTAAGAAGGTATTGTGCTGAAGCGAGAAAAAAAACAGGATAGAACTCTAGAATTTCAGCTAAACTGTTGCTTGTTTTTCAGGGTGTCGGCAATGAAACATTGTGAAACTAACACTCTCAAGAACAGTGGCCGATACAGTATAGCGAGTTGATCGGGCAATCCCATCCTACCAAAGATGTTTACTTCTTGTCTAGAATTTCACATTGGTCTGCCATTTTTTCACAGTGGATATGTAAGTTGACTGTCCTAACATGAAAACCGCACTGTCGCTCACAGATTATAGTTGGTAGTGAAGAGTTAGCCCTGCAAATTGGCCCGTGGATTTAAGAAATATGCATGCTTTACCTTCTGATAGAGAACGAATACCTACTTGTCCGGGATATTAATGTATTCCTTTTTCGTTGACTTTGGAAAACAGACAAAAATGAAGAGCCTCACCCACCCTTTAATCGTAATTTTTAAAAAAAAATTATCGCACATGACAAATTACTATGCCAAAGTAAAAAAAGAGTGACTCGCATAGGCCACCAGGAAGTGTGTTATTTTGTGTCAACCTTTCTAGGCCTATGGTACCCTTACAGGCGCTCTAGACAAAGTGAAGGGCCCATATGTAATTTAAGGTCCATCAGAAGAGATCTTGACTTTGTGCCTAGTGTCTGCTCTTTGTAAGGAATATATGTGGCATTCATTGGCGCTTGACAAGTAATTTGTCCCCTTGTACAAAAATCTATAAAAAGTTGTGCGCTTAGGGCATACATAAAATTTTCAGTTGTAGACACATTTCCTTTGTCATTACAAGGCTGCGTGAACCACTAAGGTGACCTTTATGGTGAAATTTATATGTTACAATGATTGACGGTATATCAATGATGTACGAAATTTAAAGAACCCCCCCCCACAGTCGGGACCTCAATTTACAACAACCCATTACGAATATATTATCCTATTAGTCCTGTATACTGAGACCTTAAATTAAAAGTCTCCACTTAATGTAATAGCATATTCGAGATTAAAAAAAATCTAAAATGATTTATGTTACTATTAAATTTTCGGGCTAGAGTAAAGGTTTACATAAGTGGTGTTGATAAAGTGACTGTTGAAGCTACCATGAAATCTTGAAGACGAGAGGTATGCTTACGTGAACTGATGGGTACCTTGGTTTTACGCCCCCCTTGTTTTGGGGTTCCTTCAGTCACACAAACGATCGGGATAATCCCAAGTATATGACAGCCAAAATTGGGTTTCATGAAAAAGGGGGTAGAGTGGGAGTTAAGTCACCAGAGTAGGCATAGGGTTCTTCCCCTCTTACTAACACATACAAACACTAATTCAATTTGCATTTTCAACACTCTTGTGTTCTTTTCAATTTTTACTGGCTTACCTTTTACATTCTCTATAATCTACGATAAGGTTATTTCCGCTTGCCAGCCCATATCACCTCCTGGGGTTAAAACGAAACTGCGAATAGCCAAGTTGTGCACGGGAACTTGTTTGTCTTATTCTTTATCGCAAGGGATTATCCTCAAAAACACCATCTGTTTAATAAAGGAAATGTTGCACTGGGTTACGGGCGAAATGGTGTACAAGAATATTTACAGCTCGTCTTGTTTCCTTGTACAGAGGGGTTGGGTTTGTCCCGGTCGAGTATCCATCTACTGGGGAACTTGTAGCGAAAGTCAGTTAGTACAAGCTGTCCAACTTCTCTCACTTTTTTTACTGGTAATCGCATTATTCAAGATATCACACCATCACCAAAAGGTATTATGCTCATAGGATGGGGTTAAAACTGCAATGTTGTTTCGCTTTTTGGAGAAGTTTGGGCCAGGTAAAACCTTTCTATCCGGTAATCTGCAAGAATCTATTCGCGTACCAGGCCTACCTGAACATGGTAACAACAGTAATAATAAGCATACAAACCAATGTATCTAAGGGACAATATGCCATTATTTCACGATAAACTTCCCAATCCGAGCGATTCTCGGCATATTACGGGATACCAGCGACAGTTACTGCCACGTGTTCCATGTATTGCAGTTGATTTCAGGGTTTGTGTAAATTTTTTTAAAAAAGAATATCCTATGTCATACCAACACTCGTCCGATTGTTGTAGAGACGTAATTGCGCAGTGACATAACATGAACGATGTTTTTCCGAAAAGTAATATGTGTACCTATATTACTATTCAGTGAACCTTCACCATGTCAATGAGAGTCATACTGATTTTTTTGTAGGGCGAGCGTCACCTAGGTTAAAGATTGATTAGTCAGAAACAAACCGGTTGACGTTACTAATAACGGATAAAGGCTGTGATGGAGGTAAGAACTACCTTGAATTTTTTATACAGCCAATTCACGTCAATGACGTATGTACGCTTTGCATGGTGAAGCGAGTTAATGTCCAGTAGGAAAGGCACTCCACATTATCAAAGTAACCACAAATGTGCCCAGTTTCACTGGTAAGGAACTCTAGGAACCAACAATCACCTCGTCACATTGTAGGTCTTCGGATAGTTTACGCCATGATTACCTGATACCCGTTTATATCCAAGCACCGTGTGTACTGTATAAACTCGCCTATGGTAAATAACAAAAGAAAGGGAAAGAAATCAAGGACAAAAAACGTGACATATCTGGTGAATAGCAGTGAATCAGTGAAGCCTAAAAAAAGGAAGCAGGTAGGCGCACATTCACGAATCTACTGGCCTCTCTATAACACCGCTGTTCCTTGGGACCCACTCGCTGTGGTAAATAATGTGAGAAAAAAAACAAGGGTAAGTTCAATGAATATGATTGACATAAAACTTACAAATACTGGTTTCATATCGAGGCACTTGAAATTTTAACTAAGCGCACCAAAAAGCCAGGTATTACACCGGGCCTGAAATGTATCCAAAAAAATGCAGCAGCAGTAACATGAGGTACATTTGGGAGCTTACGGAAAACCGCTGGTCCCATTATTATCCAGCATTGAAGGATATACCTAGCTAATGGCGCTGGCCTCGGAGATTTACCAGTGGAATTACAACAAAGTGTAACAAGAAACACGCACGCGAAAAGGATGGGAAGTGGAGGGAGGGAATACGTTACGTGAGGGGAACGCTTGGCTACACCGCCACATGTGGCCAATCGACTAATGAAACGAATATCCAATACGTGTTTAAAGCTAGAACTCCCTTTGTATAACAAAGACAATGGGGAGGGGAGATTGTAAAACATTGGGAGTTGATCAATCCATGGACATATTTTTTTCGTGACGCTTTCCGGAGTACACGCATCTATCCCATCAGAATAGCTAACCAATGTGAAACTAGAATTAAAAACGAGACCTGTCCAATCAGACAGCCTGGTTGGACCCACACAACAGGTAAATCCAACCAGAGGAGAGCTAAGGGACAAGCAGATGGATTCGCTTGAGAAAATATAAAGGAAAAAAAACGAATGGGTTCGCTAGAGCGCCCTTGATTAACTTATTTCACAGTCCACATCCTGTTATTCTTATGATAACCACCCCGATTTCTTTAAAATAAGCGCCAAAGGGGTGGGGCATAACCCATTGTGCTTTGCCAATCGGTGCATCCATCTCGACCTATTTGGGTCAGGGATCACAGCGCGTTCTATCCTTTTTTGGGTCATCACCTGTCACCGGGTTTTCCCATGGTAAGCGCTCACACTCGTATACATTCCTATTTTGCTACCCCCATTTTAACCTTCTGCACGCTTAGCGTAATAGTCCCGTTTTGTCATGGTCCTGTAAGACCCTGCGTTGCTAGCTCCCCCTAACATCTTGGTAGGGAAGAATGGGGATTATCCAGCACCCTCCTTCAGCTTAATTGGAAGCGTTTGCGCTAGTCATTTGGGATTCAGATATAAAAACCTAAGCATCGCCTGTGATATTCACTTTAATTCATTATCCTAGACATCGAACACATTCATTTTTTCTTTGATTTGTCACTTCCCCAGTTTACCGCTCCCCGGTTGTATTTGTGTATATTAATTTTTACATATACCTGACTTGTAATAAGATTTGTACCATATTATTTACTTCTTCCAAGTATATAATCGAACCCAACCCGAGCACTACAGCTATTTCCAAACGATAACTCTCCCGAGTTTACCGAAAAATTGTCTCCCGATTTCTTTTTTGGATAGCCTTTTTCCAATACTTATTGACCATCGTCCTTTCTCCATACTTTTAAATATGACCACCATGGAAGCCGAGTCCTTCAGTTTCCCCAGCAAACTCCATAGCTCTTTAGAGAACCCGCTGTATCGTCACTGTGTCGAATGGGACTCTACCGGTCGTTTCATCGTATTTACGGACATCCGAGAGTACGAACGAGTGGTGCTTCCCCGTTACCACAAGACCCGCACGTTTAAATCTTTGGTGCGCCAGCTGCACTTGTACGGATTCCGACGGGGTACCGATGCTCGTAAGATCAGAGATAGTAGTCTGCTCAATTACTGCAGCTTCTATCACCCATTGTTTATCCAGGGTCGTACGGATTTGTTGCCACTTATCAAGCGTAAACCCAAGTCTACCAAAGCCAAAGAAACGGCGACTAAAAAACGCCAGGAAATGTCCCGCGCCCAAGTAAATCATGCTGGTGCGACTGTTCTGACTCATAATTCATCGACTTCTTCTGCGACTCACCACCACACATCTTTTCACACGGCTTATCCGATAACTTCTATGTCTCAGGTCGCTACCAGTCCATCATCGGAAGTCAGCGCCGATTACTCCAGTCATGATATGTCCACTTGGTCAGCCAGTATGGTGATGAACCACTCCAACACATCGTCACCCGCTTATTCCACTCCCGGCTATGACTACACGGTGTACTCGTCTCCTGGTAAAACCGACCTGACACCTTCCCCTTCCACGGCCCATTCATCCCCTTCGTCACAACTGTACGGTCAAACCTCACAGTTACCCGTTTCCTCTGTGTACCCCGGTGTGGATCACCAATTATCGTCTTCAGGTGCCACCATGTATAATTCTTCTGTACCCTATGAAATGAACACTTACTACAACGCTTTATCCCAAACATCCGCCGACACTATGTGCCCTCAGGGCAATTTCGTGCCTTATATGTACTATCCCAATAACCAGACTCAGTACCTAGATAACAAAACCGCTAGCTATTTATGCTAATTTGCCAACTTTTTATATATAGCTTACATTAGTTAAAATTCACTTATTCTTGCTTTTATTATTTTCTTTCATGAATTTATTGATTATTTTAACTGCCTTTTAACCGTTCTCACTTGTAATATAGTAACGTTTTCATTTGTAAATGAAAAAAAAGAATCCAATACATTCTCCCTGGTCATCAAAAGTATAATACTTTGAGTAAACTAAACTTTACAATTTATTAGGGTATGGGATGATATCTTGGATAAACCCTTCCTCTGTCAGTATGTAATCACCCAGCCACGATTTTCCTAGGTATAAAAAAAAGATTGTAATGGCCAGAATAGCGAGTCAATCCATTACAAAAAAGGCAGAAAAAGTGGATGTGCACCGTTACATAATAAAACTGCGTATGCACTATAGGTTAATCCAATTCAGCCATGTACTTATTTTAGAAACGAAACAAGGTCTACTACGATCCAATTCCAACGATCATTGTCGCTTTCACCCAATAATATTATGTTTAATAAAAATTTCTGGTTTGGATACCTTCACAATATCGTTTGGTCCCTCTCGTATGTCATTTTCGGAATAAAAAAGGTGATTCTATCGGACCCTTGAATAGAAAAACTGGAAAGAATAACCCAGAGGGAGGAAAGTGGGGAGTCGGACTAATGCAATGCAATGGTTGGGTTACCAAGTTCACCAACGACAGTCACTGTGGAGAGGGAAACATCAGGCGACCTTGCCCTTTCCCAGACGTGATTTGTTACAAAAAAAAGTATATTTATTTATTTTCTTCATAGGGTTTGACTTATTTGGGTAGGTTTGGCTCCTCTTCCCATCTAGGCCTCCACTTCCTCTTCAGGGAGTAACTCTTTTGAACGTTTTTGTAACGCCGCCTCGATCATCAGACATTCGGCATTACCCTTGTCCTATTATCATTGAAAATAAGCAAAGTGGTCCCAATAATTAAGAATAAAAAATAATAATAATAAAATGGGTTACATCAACAGACATACAAGCCGAGTATTATTAGTAATACGGACAGTACTCGGTATATACCATCGATTTCTTTCGATTATTTACAGGCGCTAGGGCCAGAGAGATAAAATAAATCAGCTCCAGTAACCAAGTGTACTTACAATATAATTTCGGAGCCACGTTAATAATAGGTCATACAATTCGCAAAGTTGTTTCTTCCAA
>JAOPJG010000120.1:0-42968 GCA_027478255.1 Dispira simplex | reverse complement strand
CCACTTTTGACCCTTACCGAGTGATTCTCCCGGCCGATTTGATCGGTTTGCTTTTCCCAGTGAGTAACCCAACGACCTATGAAACCTTGTCATTTGGATGGGCCTGGTTGGTAGGGGCTCCGTTTCGACCCTTGGGTTGGTCGTCCAACCACCCTTGGATTGCCGACTCGTTTCTATTTCACGGAAATGGTACCCATCTGATCGAACCTGATTGTACCTCCGAGCGATCTACACATAATGAGGATACTGGGAACTCTATGGGCTCACCAACCCGAGAGATTTTTCAAGGTAAACATACCGGTGGTGTTGATCCATACCAGCGGTCTTCCTCGACCAGCAAGAATAGCCGCCATTTTCCGCTCTACAATGGCCCACATACGCTGCTGACCCATTTACAATTACTGTGGACTTCGG
This sequence comes from Dispira simplex, assembly GCA_027478255.1. NCBI lineage: Eukaryota > Fungi > Kickxellomycota > Dimargaritomycetes > Dimargaritales > Dimargaritaceae > Dispira > Dispira simplex. Next base: position 42,554 of record JAOPJG010000120.1, on the reverse strand, counting down.
ATCCATCCCTACCCTTGCCCTGGTGGGACTGGGTAATACAAACCGTTGGTCATCTAGCAGGATCAACTGTCTTTTCCAAGGATACTCCCTGGTGTGTCTACCTCGTCCATTTTTTCCATGTCCGTTTCCCTACACGTTTTACAGCTTGGGCCACTACTATGTTAACAGAACTTGTGCACACTAACCACTCGGTGGACCAGTCGGACGTACCCCTGATTTTAGCGCTAATCCGCTACGTTACCCATCAGGGATCCCACGGTTTAACTCGGCGGGTTTATGCTTATTTGCTGAATTACTTGTCGTCTACAACTCATAGCCCGACGGCCTACATTTCCATGTTCCAGTGTAGTACGACCGCTTTGATTATCCAGGAATGGTGCCATGCAGAACTACAGATGGTGGACATCTCTTATGAAAGTAGTGCGCTGGTGGCCCTGGCAGGTGTGTTACCCGAATGTCGAAAAATTCTTGTCGACTACGTAATCAAGTCGTCTGATCAGCCCAACGGAAACGAAATGGCTAAAAATCTGCTACAAAGGAATCTTGGGCTCGGCCTACAACGGTACAACGCTCTGGAAAACGAATTTAACGCCCAATGGACGCAATGGCTGAGTAATTCGTTCAACCCAGTCACCATCACCGGAGGCAATACACAACGGCTGCAAGGTTCCCACGCCTTATCCTTGGCGGCGGTCCTCGACCAACGACACCACACATCATTGACGCATTACTTTGCTTTGAGAAGTTGTCATACCTGGTTGGCTTTCTATGCCCATCGATCAGATACTCTTTTGAAACTTTTGGAGTACCCCCTGGACGCATTGGAAACAACCCACTCGGATGTATCCAAATGGCCCCGTATCCCTTTCCAATTGTTCCACGAACTGATGTCCACCTTGGCTCTCGAAGTTGCTTATCGACAGTGGCAGAATCCGTCGAGATGGGCAACTGGTGCCCAGGTTCTGACCAAGACGGGTCCCCGGTTACTCCAGTGGTTTCCTAGTAATACGGGGGCCTTGCAACGGCTAGCGGATGCCTATACTAACAGTATGATGTACCGACGGGTTTTTAGTTACTTTGGTATCCATTTTCAACCTCAAAAGTCTTACTTTACCGCTTTATTTGCCCTGTACCTAACCCAAGTGTGGGATTCGGACACTGAGAATATGTTTAAAGCATGTAGTGATATTTTGTCGTCTACTTCCAATCGCGAGACCACACGATTCACTCCTCAACTATGGTTGTATTATCTTGTCGCTCTAAACCATGCCCCAGATAATATCAGGAATCTCCTACCAGCTATGGCTAGTCGTGCGGTGCGAAACTGTCCCTGGTCTAAAGCGTTACATCTTTGGGTACTGGCTAGTCCAGATATTCCCCTAGTGGTCAAACAGGATGTACAGATGCGTATCCTTCGCAATCAAATTCGTCTACGAACTATGAATTCTCATTATTGATCAAAGTATATAAAGCATCGTTGGTAAAATTTAATAATTTGGATATCCGTAATAAACGAAAAAAAGAATGAAAATTGGTAAAGTCTGAGAGATATCCCGTAATCTGTGCATCATTTGGATGAGCTTTACGTGAAAAAGCGCTAGTTAACGGTTACTCCAACTGAATAAAATAAAATCATATTAGAGTAACTAAGGAATGTTACTTTCCCCATGGTAAAAAAATGGAATAAATCTCCTCGAGTAATTTATCGACCTTTCAACATGCTTGATCTAACTGTCGTAGCCGGTCAATTGGAGGCGTGGGCCTTCTGGTACAGGGTATCGATTGGGTAAAGGTTCGGAAGGAGTCCATCCCAAATACTTTCTACGGAAAAACAGTGTAGAGACCCCAACCACCGGACCTAATCAGGTAAAAGTGAGCAGATCATAATAATAAGCATAATATCAGAGCATTATATCGCATCACGAACATGTTAGTATACCATGTTTATGCTGTGTAAGTATTACACCAAGTCTTCTCTATGGTATGGGTGCTGAAATATCCTGTAGCCCCCTCCCCCCTTGTTTACAGCACCACCCGACCAATGGGGAGTTAGTAGTAAATGCCGAACCCATCTTACCACGGAATTCAATCTCTACTCTCTCCTCCCTCATGGCTACCCATTAGACCAGTTCTTATAATAAAAAACTGACTACTTACTCGCAAGTCCAATGGCAAATGACCACATAATAAAGGGGTGTTCAAAGGTCTTTAAACGGAGTTTAGCCCACAAGCTCATGGTGACGGATTTAAACGACGATGGCGGTGGATTACGAAAAGATACACTTGGGAATCGAGTTGGTGATTGAGATACGAGGCAAGATACTAGTTCTCAGTTTGAAGAGCCGGATGATATAAATACGATTAGCGCAGACGGACACAACAATGTACAATGAAATAAAATAGAAACAAACGCACAATTTCGAACAAATTTGTGACGATTTAGGCTGGAATCTGCTTAATTCGTGACCCGTTTTTTTTTTGGGGGGGGAACGAGAGGAAATGGTGAAGTGGTACGGTTTTTCACTAACTGTTCGCACTTCTTTTCCCATGCCAGTGGATTCGGGTTTTTTACATGGGTACTTTTTTTCGCCTATATCGCGATTTGGAGCAAAGATGTATCAATTACTTGTGGACATTCTATTTTATACTTCACTGATAACACACCACCGTGGCTTTAACGTGCAATGTTATTATTTGTGAGTAAAGGTAGCCTTTAATAAATTAAACTTAAACTAAACTATAAACTAATTGTGATAAACTGGTGGAGTACTGCTAGACACTTAAACATAGATAAACTATAAATGATTTTTCACCAGAGTGAAGAAAGGAGAAAAAGTGAGAGAGAACAGTGGGAGAGTGAACGAGATATAATATACCAGACTGAGGGCGAGAGTAGCGAAGGAAATCACGTGAAGTAAATTACTGACGGAGATGGAAAACATGGAGATTAACATGCAATGATTAATAAAAATAAGAAACATTGAATAATAAAACCTAGAAATGGTCAAAGTAGCAGATGACACTGGTTACCTCGAGGTCAAGTTGTGCAGGCAAGCTGCCCCACCCGACGGTGTCGCACGGTTATACGAAATAAAGGCTGATGTCAAAGAGTACGGGAAACAGACCAGACGCAGCAAGGGTATAAAGGTGGTGGTGGGCTATGGAGGTCTGAGGTTGTGAGTGTTGCAGGGGAGGAGTCTCGTAGAGGGGTCTGGTAGGTTTGCTTGGAAAACACAGTTGAGTGCTGGGGGGTATGACTGCTTTGGGGTTTGAATGGACAAAATCTTCAGTGAGGCATTGTAGCCTCGCACTAACCTGGTTGTGGACCACAGGTTATTCTGGTAGGCTGAATCATTTTGAACCATCCAAAGGTTATAGAGGAAGGTGGATGCTGCTAGGGCCCAGGTTCGGCGGAAGGGGTTTACCACTGGGTTATTGAAACCTGGGATATAGGGCCATTCCAAGAGTGGGAGGGCTACCCAGGGGTGGGGGTCCGAATTGGGGAGATGTATTCTCAGGGGAGTCAGCTCTGGGGAGATGGGTATGAGGCGTTTAGTAGCGAGGCAGTACAGGATGCCTGATGCCAGGAATTGCCATCTTCGTAAGAACATGTTGCGGAAGGTTGTCCAGACTGGGCATGTGCCTGCAAAGTGTGTAGTAGTCTCCGGGGTGCCACATGAGCAGGTAGTGACATTGTGTGGGTGGTAAAGGATACGGTTCAGGGCTAGGTGCCAAAGGAGGGTATGATGTTGTGGTGGGATTGAGAGATGGTCTATTCTTTGCCACCAAGTGGACTTGTCAAGTTTCGGTAGGCAGAGTTCTCCCTGTTCTTGTGTTGATTGTTCTGGTATTAAGGAGGAGGAGGGGTGTGGGGCCGGGTAGAGGAATAGGCGAGAGGAGCGTAGGATGGTCCATTCATGGAGGTAGAGATGGGTGGGTTGGTAGCATGACTCTGTGGGTGGGTGGAGGTGACAAATGGATATATTTGCTGTGTAACCCTAGTGCCTGGCTTCAGAGGATAGAGAGGCATTACAAGATGTGGCGGCATCATAGACTGTAGTCAATGCTGTTGCCAGGGCTCTCGTGGCAGGAGTGGCGGCCTTTCCATTGGGCAGGGATAGCAGGGCCCTTGTAATGGGAGGAAATTGGGCAAGCGTAATGGGCGGTAGGGGCGGTGGTAGGGATACAATGGTCTTGGCGAGTTTGGACCAGTCGCCGAACTTTAGTGTGACAAGGGGGGAGTAAATTATGGGGCCTTCCCGGGACTCTAGAGAGAATGTGATCACAGTGTTGCGCTGGTTGATGATGTGGTGGCGGTATGCTGCCATCCATGCTGGAGGCTATGATCCTGCGATGACTCGGGTTTGGGTTGCAGTTTCGGCAGCTAGGTTTATTAGTAGTTCGGCGAAGGTGTGGGGAGATGCTATGTCAGATTCGGGATACGCGCCAGCGCCAGCAATTTTACCAACTGCAATTTAACCAATAGGATTTTATAAAGGACACATTTAGGAGTGGCAGATATTTTATAGGATTATAAAAAAAGTACGTATAAATGGTCTTTAGTTAATTCCCTAAGTTTGGGTTTCCTCCAACTAACCCAACTGTATATTTCCACCGCAGAAACAAAGGATATAGGGCTTTACTAATAACTTGGATAAACGCATGCTGCACATAAATTCAATTACCGTAATCTACACTAATCAAACATTTAATTATTGAAGCACAAAAAAAATCTTACAATAACCCATGGGCCCAAAGTAGGAAGGTTGGGTGAATATACCATCTAATTTTCAGGAACACCACTAAGTACCAGTTTTAAAATACCGTCCAGCAATTTTAGTACAATAGGACGGGTGATTTCCGGATACTGCAACAATTCGAACAAACGAGTCATGCCCATCACTCCGTTGTAATCACCCACCATCCGTTGCAAAGTTTCCGGGAGATTATTGACAAATAACACCCGGGCTTCTAATTTAGTAGCCTCTTTTTGCTCCAAAGTTCGTGGTTCTAAACCTGAACCAGGACTTTTGGACTTCAAATCGGCCCCTGGCGTACTATACCAAATACCATCCGGCCAAAACGATGCCGTCAATTTTTCAATTTCTTGGGCCACCACTTCCGACTCACCATACTTGTGCACCATATCTACAAATGCACCGCTAACGGTACTAGAGTAGGACTGTCGTAGTAGTTGCTTTAGGACCGCTAATGCCTTGCGTCGGAGCCATTGTTTGCGATCGTTCAAGTCAAATGCTTCGTCCAATACCGCAAAAAAGGTTTCGATTAACAGTTCTGTATCTTCGGGCGCTAGTGTTGGTTTTTCTATATCAGTAGCGATGTCGTTGGTCGCGGGTTGGATAGTCAAAGTGGCGGAAGAAGTAGATCTGAGGTTGGGCGACGTAAGGGAATGTTCTGCTAGTGGAGAGGGAAGGCCACCCAAGTTATTAGTTCCGTTGGAATGGGCGGAGCCGAACGACAATAAGGATGTCGTTCGACGGGTTTTATTGCTCACGGGGGATACCGCGGTAGGTAGGGTTAACTTGGGCGGTTGGTCCCTAGACTTCGAAGCATAAGTTTCTGATGATAATTGTGAGGTCGCCACAGTAGTATGAGGATTGGTCGCGGTCCGACTATGTGCTGGATGACCAGAAACCAGTTCTGGCGAGGAAGAAGGAACCCTTTCCCGGAAATGTTGGTTAGAGTGGAGTTTTTCGCTGAGACGGTCGATACCCGAAGAAGGTGGTGATTTACTAATCATTAGCGAAGTATTGGATGTTGAACGACTACGCTGAGCCATAGCAGTGGTGGCAGTTTGTGGTTTGATAGCGTGGGAAGCAACTTGATTGAATTCGCCTCGCGTGGTCACAGAAGGGTCAATATTAGTACGTTGCAAACCTTTGACGCTATATTTATCCTCGACGCTGGCCTGATCTAAACTCAGCATTTTCAATACAGAACCCGCGGATTTCAAGGCAGCATTAACGGTACGCGAAGTGGCGTTAGCAGCTTGGGTAGCCGGTTGGGTAATAAGTTTAGGGTTCAGAATTTGTGCCAGTAAATTATTGTCCACATTGGCGGCAATCTCGGCGGCTTCGGCTTTGGTTTCTTTTAGCTGTTTAGACAAACTGTTGTAATTGGTACCGGTGACTTGTTTCGCCCCATACCCAGAAGTGCTGGTGATGGAATTGCGACCAGGGTTCAAAAAGGCCACCGGACTAGCTTCCAAAAAGGACCTTGGTACCGTCATATGGTCGGGCTTCATAAACAATTGCAAGGCCCGGCTGGCGCAGATAATCTGGTCAACCAATAACATCGACAAGTAGTGTTGAAGTCCGTTGGCCAAAGCGCTTTGCTTCTGTCCCTCGCCCGAACTAGTTGAAGCCCAATTCCGGTGGGGAAATTTGATTTTTTCCACTTTGGCGAATTGCTGTTTTAGGGACGAATGCAACGCAGCAAAATCAGCATAGGAACGAGTAATCATCCACCCGCGTTGGGGAATCCCTTCATCGATTGCCCCGTTTTGTTCACACTCGATGGTGAAGATCAGTGAACTGTCCCGAGTGCCCAGTGAGGATACCAACTGGGCGGCCATGCGGGCGGGACCTCGGAAAAGTTGGTTATTCACCTCTTCCTGAATACTGACGGTGACGTTTCGTAAATTCAAGATCTGGGAAGTGGGACTCGGAAACATAGGATCGAATGAATCCCGCGATATTCCTAATGACGAATTGCTTTTTTCGTCTGTGGACGATTGGCGATGGGATGCCACAGAGTTCGGCCGAATACCATCCTCGGCGAGGGATACGGACCCATTGGTGGTGTGGAGCATACTGTTAATCAACGCCAGCATCTGCTGGAGCTCCAGCTGGGATTCCGTGCGGAGTTTGGTTAGCTTTTTAATCTTTTGCTTACTATCTGAATCGGGAGTGCACTCCAGGGTTTCCAGTTGGTCATTCAAGATAACGATTTGCTCACGTAGCCGACCAATGGTGGATGTGACCAATGCCAATTGGTTTTCTGATTCGTGAGCGGTGGTAGACGATACAGATACCGAGCTCTGTGTCCTGGCGCTGTCGGTGGATGGCTGGGAAGAACTAACTGGTGATGTGACAGGGATGGGTTCCTCGGTAATCAGCGATGGAGTACATAAAATTTCACTACCTGGAGAGGTTGAGCTACTATATGAAGCCGGTTGGTCGTTTTGAGAATTGCCCAAGGAAGAATCCGTAGGGGAGCATGGTTGCGATGCGAACTTGTCCGGGGTATCTTCACTGGGTTGACCAACCTGCGCTTCCCCTTGGGCCACGCGCTTTGCCAACGTAGCCCTGGCCGTAGTAAGGGGGTCTCGACCGTCATTTTGGCAAGTACGCACAAACTTGGCCCATCGTTCCTTTAGCCGCAGCTGGTATAGCGGAGAATCCTGGCAAAAGCGGGCAAAGTGCGGTTTAAGAATTCCGTATACCACCCGCACCATCGGTTGAAAGCAGTCCGGACTAGGATCTCGACTAATAGCATCCATCAGTTGTAACACCGCTTGGGAGTTCACAGGGATCAAGTATGGTGGAGTGGTACCTCCTAATGAGTGATCCGAGTTATTCCGTGGAGAAGGATGAGTAAAATGCATATGAAAAATACTCCAGGCGTCGTCTCTCATCAAATCCGGATCATTTAGCGTTTTGGCAAACCGCTGGAAACTATCCACGTTCATGACGAACCGGAGGTAGGGGGGAATGTCTTTGTCCTCCAAATACTGCATAAATTCGACAAACCCGTCACCTTGGTTAAAAATGTCGGTCAAATGCAAAGGAAACATATTTGACAAGTCGATATCGGCGGGTACTTCCATCGTCGGAAGATTGGCTAATCCCTCTTCGGTGGGGGTAAACAAGATAGGGGGCACCGTGGGGGAGGACACCAAGGAATCACCGGGACCAAGATCAAACCGATCATCGTCCTCTTCATACCCTCGGGCTATGTCATTGGCCTGGAGTGGTGCGTACCCTGAGGCTACGGCGGTGATATCCTCCGTTGCCGGTTGATCAGCGTCCGAAAGTAATTCAGCGTTGATGGATAAAGCCAGTGAGGCCACCACCTCCCCTTCCCCATGCTGCAACGCGTAATGCTGAACAGCGGTACGCTGGGTGCGAAGTACATCCTGGAGAGAGAGATGTAGGGTACCATATGTTAGTAATGTACCACTCAGAGCCGAACGGGACCGTAGAGTACACTGCAATTCGGTCTCAGGCTGCAGGGAAGACTCGACAAAGCGAAGCTCTAGACGTTCATTCCAAATGAGGGTCCCATCTTCCGACGCCAATAACGTCGATGTGGTGACAGTCGGTGTCAGGTCGGGGCAAGTCACTTCCACAAAATACTGGGTGGCATCGTTTGGTTTTGGTACGGTGAGCTGGCAGTCTTGCACTAACACCATTATGCACACCGTCATGGGTTCCATTTTCTTGGCGGTGAGCCCAGAAAAGCTCTGACCGATTTTTTGCCATAGACCCGCCGTGGAAGATGGGATAGAGGTGTCCTTACCGATATCGCCACTGGTTTGGGGTGTTGTCACTGTGGATGGTTCCGAGCGTTGGTTAAAACTGGCCACGATAGCCATATTAATCCGATCCGGATCACACAATGACATCACCATGGGTTCCAAAATGCTGGTAGCCATGATTTCTGACATTAGGGCAAACACCACAGGACTCTCCCGATCCCTAGCGGGAAGAAGACGTCCCAGTAAAAAATGAGCTAGGTCCAACAAATGCTTCACCTGGGCTTCATGGTTGGCTAAATGGTGAAATAATGAATCCGGGCAGGTTTTCAAATACTCTGACACGGTGCATCCCGAAACTTCAAATTGACGGTATTCCCGTAAGTGCACAATGACGGTGTTGGCTACGGCATAAGAAATAAGTACAGCGAGATTAACCTTGTCCTGCTGCATACTCTGGGAAAAATTGGCCACGGCGGTCGTAAGTACATAACGTACGTGTCGTCGCAGTTCCCCACTGCGGGATACTTCAAGTGGATCATACCAATAATCGATAAAATCGCGCAGAATAAGGTCAATCAAGTTACTCACGGCGCCCTGCACCCGGGGGGACAGTTTTCCCCGCGTACTCGAATCGATAGGGATATTTAAAATGTTTTGGGCTTCCAACCTGGCCAACGTAGTGGCCGTGGTTAACTGGTGGCAAAGTTCGCGGTTGGCCAATGTCAATAAACGACGACCGCGTGTAGAATGGGGAAGCTGAAAAGCGTCCCCGGGAGAATTGGACTCACCATCTTTCTCACCGGGCCAACTCAGCAGCGAGTCGGTGTCCTGGGCTAATAGATAACCCACCGCCAATCCACCCAGCGCCAAAATGCACATGAAAAACAACCGTGAAAATAATAAAACGAGCCCCGATAACACGACACATACCACTGTGACTGCCGAGTGTTGGATGGCCCAGTCATTAAAGTGCTTCCAAGCCAGATTGCCACCATAGGTGAGGAGCTCCCGTACTGCACTATGGCTAGCGCGGGAAGTCCATTTCGTGGACGAAAACGGGGGTGTGGGCTCAGCAGGGTATTCCGCGGGAGATGCGTCCACAGCGGACATGGTGACGATCTAGAACCGATACTGTACGCGTACTAGTTCTTGTTGTGGTTAATATCGTTGCAGACAACAGTAGTTCGATGTGTTGTACGTAATGCGTGACAATTCGGAAAAATGGCACTGTTAATGTCCAGCTATTGCTATGGTATGACTGTTCATTGACGAAAGGCGATAACTCAAATTGGGAAAACGGACGCGGTTTCAAAAGGATCGATAACACTATGTAGGTATAAACAAAAGACAGTAGGGGGGTGTAATACGGACACCACGGTAGGAATACGAGATGAGAGCGAAAAATAAATGGATAAGAACCAACGCGAGTCACAACAATACTGTACTATTACACAATAAAGGAATATAAGATGGCTGACATGGACTGCACGCTGTGGCTTTCCAGATGGACGACGACAAAGTGCTAAACATACCTACTTATCACCCCGTTTAGAAGCTTACAAAGAAACGTAGGCGGAATATTGTCAGACACTAAATCGATAGAGCCCTGAAAAACGGCGGAAATAAGAACACCATTTTGTTGTTACAAGCAGGGTATTCACAGCTCTCAATCCAATCCATACACAGTACCCGGGGGTTAGGACACATATACTGGTGTTGTTCTCGCATAGCTGGAGCCATCTCTATTTTTACGCATTATTTATCCAATTGAACTCTCTGAAAATGATCAAGGTCCGCTTAGGGTCTTGTACAAAATTGATAAAAACGAACAGAATAGCGAATGACGCAATTAGCAAGTACCAAACTTTCCGTAATACACTATCGGGCAAACTGTCGTCGTTTCTTTTGGTCGGCTTCCTTAACAGCCTTGCTAGACTTGCGCTTCTTGGATGTCGCTTGAGTGCCGTCGGCTGGTGACACGTTGTCCTTCTCCGGGACACCCTTGATCCTTTTGGACTTCTTCTTACGACTTCTGCTATTCGCCAACGCATCGAATACCACATGCATATCCTCGGTTAGGGAGGCTTTCCCTGGCACATTATAATCCGATGTCACCGTCTGATCCGATGGAATCTTTGTGGCGTTGTTTGTCGTTTGAGTTAGTGCGGAAGCTTTGTCAAACAAATCGTCAATTTCATCCCTCGCCGCTGGCTCCACGCCTTTATAGCGTTTGACTGGCGAATCGGACGTACCCTTCTTCCCTTTACCAACAATGTTCTCACCCCCATTGTCGTCATTATCACTTCCACCGTCAAGATTGCCCAAAATGTCCTTGAATAGCTCCTTTTTACGATCTACACTCTGCTGTTTCCAGAGCCATTCCTTGTGTTTTTGTTTAAACTGCGCGATACGACAGTTGCTCAATACGATGGCTCCGAAACGGTTAAACTGCAGCACATTCTCATGCTGCACTAAAATGGTGGCCAATTCTTCTTTGGTTTTCAAATCCGATATGGCCCAACATTTGTCCACTACATGGGAGCCGCTGGCATGACAAGCAAGTGCAGGGAGGTTATCCTTGAAAGCCCGGATTACCCGCCGTTTGTTTTTGAGGGTCACTTCGGGGCACGATAACAGAGCCTCTACGAATCGTGACCCTTTGACGTCCAACGCCCACGATTCCTGCAGCGTCGGGGTTTGACTTAGAAAACTTTCCACCACTACCCGGTGGTACTCTTGTGGAAATTTGAGCAAATGTTGGAGTATCATCACACCCTGCACGTGGAGATCCGGCTGGTTATCCTCGGGAAACTGTTGGTACTGTTCCCATGGAACCATGGTACCTACGAGGTTCACAAACACGTCCCGACCGGGGCCTGTGGCGGCTTCCAGGGCTCGTAATAATCCCTGCACAATCACCTTGTAGCAAATTTTTTGATGAGCCCCAGCTTCCACTACGGCACCTACTACGCCCACTCGCCGTTGTTTAATCAGAGATGAGAAATGGGGCACCAATTCTTCAACGATTAATTCTGCCTGGACGGGTTTCTGAGCGTTACGGAGTAATGCCTGGACCACAAAATTGGCCTGAGGGTCGTCGCATAGACTTTCCAAATTGTGACGAAAGACCCCAGCGTAAATCTGCTGGTAGATGGGCGAGGGCACCACCCGCAGTATCTGTTCAAATAAGTGTGAGCCCACTCGGTGTCGGATCAGTCGATTAATGAACGTGGCGGTACTGGAGGGTAAAGTACCCGTAGACGGTTGTGGCTCCTCACCGCAACACAAAAGTCGGCTGGTTAACGTGTCTTGGTACTGCAAGTCGGTTCGACCAGCTTGAAGCTGGATCATGATTTGGAGCACAGGGCTGGCCACCGAATGAAAAGCCAGCGTCTGGAGAGCGGTCGGACCCATACTAACGTCAATTTCGCCTAGAATGGAGTCTAAAATAGTGGCAAACGATGATGTTACCATCAACGGACGCTTGACCTTGAACGACGGCAGCCCGTGCTTGGTTTGATAGGTGTTTGACCTTTTACTACGAATGGCCGCAGTAGACTTCCTCTCCATGGAATTATTTTCGTGTAGCTTTCCGGCCAGCAACAGTAAAATAACACGCACCAGAGGTGAGGAATTGGAATTCATAATCAAGGCCGAATTATACGGTTTGATCTGTTTACAAAGCGAGAGTACCAGTTCCTCCATACTAGGAAGATCCGCCGGGGGCGAGGTATATTCTTGGTTTACCTCGGCTTCTGTCGGGTCAGTAATCTGGTCCGGCTGTCCCGACCCCACCACAGATATTCCTCGAACTTCCCGATCTATCACATCGGCCGCCAACGTCAAAACGGTCTGACACACTTGGGAAGCCATAGGGTGGATAAACAACTCCACAAAACGGGTGTCGAATTTGGTCAAAAGTAGTCGCAGCTGGTCGTCCCGGGCATGTACCAGTAATTTCTGGAGGACTCGTGACCCTTCGACATTAGTCGCCACTAGTAATTCTCGACCGTGAATTTCAGAAAATACATTGTTCACAAACATGGATCGGTCTTCCGAGCTATCAAAGCTCAATTCCTCGAGCATGGTCTCAACTCCGCAGAGGTAGCGGTAGGTGGATAGTTCCAAGGCACCATATTGAGGGGGCTCGGGTAGGGAAGGGACATCTAGGTCTTCACACGACGGCTCTGCTGGTGGGAATCCACCCCCTTGTCGAACATTGTGGTTGTGACTGTACTTTACCTTGGGCTGGTATTTTTCGCGACGACGACGTCTGACGGAGGCCATGGATTACTATTGGGAAAAGAGTCGGGTGGTAACAAGCTATGTGGGAAAGGTATATAAATAGGTTAAAGCTTTGACTGGGCAGATTAGGCAGACATTAGCATGAATTGAGCATGAAAACCTTTACAAAATTGCAGAGTTGAATACCCTTAAAATTTGTATCGTTTTTTTTTTTGCTACTATCTTTAATCCCGTGACTAAAAATTTACAGCTTTATGGTGTCATATGGGTGACTTTTTTTTTTCTAGAGCAAAATCAACCGATTTAAGGTCGAAATAAATCATGTGATAATTTCGAGAATTATAAAGCTTCCTTTTCGTAAAATTGGTTAACAGAAAAAACTATTCACATACGTTCGAATAAGTCCTTTCACATGCAAATGTGTTTACCTTTCCACATGCGAATAGATTTTCCTATTTACCTTCAATTATACTCCGAAGTATCTTCGAAGTATTAGTATCCATGATAAAGGTAGCAAACTGGGGGGTTTACGCCTTTCCACTGACATTTATGGTGGCGTACTAATCATTAATGCCAGCATGTGAAAAACACACTAGGTGGTGCTGGCACATGAAAAACACCCCCTAGGTATGCCATAATTTATTTACCACCAACCATACAGGCATCCAATGTACAGTTAGTGCCACCCTTGTTCTGATTTCCTAACCAATAAATTACATAACCTAAAATCTGTAGTGCGTTCTTGGATTATCTGATGGGATAGGTTCTGGGAAGACCGTCTCTCCCCAGCCATGATAAAAGTTGGATTACTCACTTTAAAGGACAATTTCGAACTAAATTAAAAAAACAGTAAATTTCACACTTGAACTAAAATATCCAAAAGAAAGAAATCACTAAAATTTTGACAGAACAATCGAACTAAATGAACTTGGAATTTTAGATCATGAAAAATCCAAACACTTTTCTCAGAAAAATGAAGTAATCTGGAATTTAGATCTTACAAAATAGCACTATGAAATGAACTGGATTTTACTAAATCCTATAGCAAGATAACTAGATCTGTGGACCAGATCCTATGAGATCACACAAACAATCGACTTAAATCTGTAATTCAGACCTTACGAAATGATCTTATAAAATCTCACAGCAAAATAACTAGAACTGTAGCTCAGATCTCACGAAATGACATTTAAAATAAGCCTACGAACTTGAGTGGACCAAAACAATACTTGGAAAATAAATTACTCACTCGAACTATATGAAATCTGAACTATACAAAAAACTAGAGTGGAGTATGACTTTATTTTAAATAATGGAAAACGGACGCTGTTCAATTGTTAGAATTTTGACAAGTTTAAATATACTGTTGAAATCAGCAAAGAATAGTAAAAAATAAAAATCGAAATACCACACTGATTTTTCACGACTTCACTGAGCCCATTGATAAATTTCGCAATAAAAATTAAAAAAAATGGCATCCGCACTAGTGATAAGTGACTGTTGGACTCCGATTTTTTAGGAATATATCGCCAACTGATGATTAATTTCATCGTACTGATGGTGCAGCAACACAAATGCACGTTATTATGACTGTTACTATGGACGAGATCGAAGGTTCTATGGTTGCCCAGAAAACGAGAGTGATGACCCATATCAATGTCCACCTGGGTCAGTGTGTGCGCAAGGTGCTGGGTATGTGGACAGTTACCCATCTAGTGGGTTATATAGACCAGGCAGAATATAACTTTTTCAAAGCAGGGTTTATGGGTGGTAACTTTTTCTAATTTCCCACACTTGCTCTCCAAAGTCTTCCGTGTGCGGGTATCCCTATTCCCTGACTATATAACTAGTGATGTTTACGAGCTATGCCACTCTGTTGGCTTACTTTTTTTTTTCTGTTTGCACAGGCTTCAGTTCAATTACGATGCTTACCACCGTGTTTATCCATATTTCCCGTACTGCTGATTATTATTTCGAGTGCTTTCTCTTTCATTTGGTTTATCCATTATCTCTATCTCCATAATATTGCAATAAGTGTGAAAGTATTTGGATAGGAGGTTCATCGAATAACTCAAGTAATTAGCTTTACGCGTGGTCAAATATTCAATACAAACAAGTTTGTATATTAATTAGGAGGGATCCATAAGTCATGAAATGCCGATGTTTATATATGTGTCAGAGCATAGCCAAGCACCTGAAACAGCTGATGCCAAACGAGCGACAACGTGGCTCAGGGGGATATTGTAATGAGTCAAGGCCAAGAATGACCAGGTAGCACACGTATTTAGGACAAGAGAGCAACACGGGTTTATTCGAAGAATCAACTAAGAGCAAAATAATCAAGGAGAACGTGTCAAGCTAAAGAAGCAATGACACAACAAAGGCCACCTTCTTATGTCTATTGATTCCGCAGGCAACGATGCACCAATCTGTTTGAAGTAATACTGCAGCTGCAGATGATGTCATGGTCCATCATCAACGTTAAACTGCATCTGAACAGCAACATTGATGGTTTTGCCGTTGATGAGACCTACTTGGCAATAAATGGTATTTATTAAACGAGCATCGTAACAGCGCCAAAAGTTCCAAACCATGGGATTGCTTCCAAATGTTTAAGTCAAACACACTTAATGCATAAACACATCGAGACGATTGAGACGGGAATAAGTATTCGGAGGCATTCGAAACTGAATCATACCGGCCAACACCATAACGGACCGACCCTTGCGACGCAATTGAGCCAATTCGGCCTGTTTGGTGGTACCCATAAATTGCGACTGTTTGATCTGAGCGTGCAAACGGCTCAATGTATCCATAGTGGCCAGCAGCACTTCGGGAAAATTGCGGGAAATAGCCTCATCCAGATCGCGTAAACGTTCGGCTTGTTGGGTAATACATGCCACATCCCCATTAAGGGGAATCAAGTCCAGCTTTTCAATAATCATCAATGCCGTGTCCAGTCGTCCGTCTTCGTAAGCGACCATAAAGTCCAGCAGACTGGTCAACTGGGCACAGGTTTTTTTGTGACGGTGTTCGATGCCGTGGTGGATATCCGGCAGTTTAAGGTAATGCGAAAGGATATTTTCGGCCATGCGTTTAAAATCGGGAGCAGTCAAGTGGGCAAGGGCCTTGAGACTTAGACCGAGAGTGGAGTCGTTGGTGGCCGTGTCAGGTAGACGTGAGCTGTCTTGGGCCACCAAACGACGTTCGGCCGGGCTGGCCAGGATTTCACCTAATTGATGGTTAAGCACGGTAATGACAGTGTCGTACTCTTTGGCCTTGTCGTACAATAAAATGGCATCCCCCAGGCGACCTTCCTGTCGACAACGTTCCGCGGCCTGTTTGGTCAGACGCAGTAGCAGTTGGTCGTCGTCGGCCCCACCGATCAGATCGGCAAATTGTTCCAGGAGACCCATTGTGTGAGCACCGTCCTTTTGTACATCGCCCAACAGAGTGGCATAATCGCCGGTGTCGAGTAGTAAAGACAAAATGGACTCGTGGCAAAGGGTCATTTGATGCTGAATACGGGCAGTGTCGTCTGGTGAAGTGAGTCCGCGTAGCCCGAATAATATGACGTACTGTAAAGCATCGGTGGCGTCAGTGGGAGCGAAGCGGTGAACGTAGTCCCCGAGGATCCGGTTAAAATTAAGGTGGGCCACTTCCAAAGTTTCGTTGACATGGATGGTGGTAGGAATGGTGGTCAAATAGTCCAGAGCACCCATCTGCAGGTTAAGCGGGGTAATATGCAGCAACCCATAGTAGGCCAAGGCCAGGGCGAAATGAACCGCTTCCACGTGGTAATTACCCAACTGAAGGAGGAACCCGATGGCCTGTTCAAACTGGGCGCTGAGCAACAGCACCTGGAAATAGAGCATGGGGTTGTTGCCTTTAGGATTAAAATGAGCGGGTCCGAAACGAAGCAGTAATTTCTGAAGGTCGCGCAAGGTGTAACGTTCGTCATAGCTCTCCTCGGACGGTTGTTCCGATTCCCGAATTAGGGCGAGTTGGAGCCACATGTAATCCTCGGTAGCCTGCACCACCTCTGGAATGGACTTGCGCCCCAGTTCACAACGTCCCACAATTTTCATCATTGCGAATTTATAAGAGTCAATGGCATCGTGGGTGTTACGGGCGTACCGGTTAAAGTCGGCGTGTAAACGGTCCCGCAGATTTCTAGGTAAGCGGTGGTCGACTGAGTCCACGTAGGCTTTCAGATAGGTCAGAAAATTACGCTCGCTTTGCATGAAAAAAGGTTCGTGTTGCATAGCGTACGATAGGGCATCGGTCACACACCCAGCACGGAACAAGTAGTAAAGATGGGCCCACATGGCCTGGCCCTGGGAAACTTCCAATTGGGCTTTTTGGGTGGGATCCAGACGGTTAAGCTTGACATTTAAATAACCACGGATCTTGTGGTTAATGGAAGGTACCCCGCCGATGCTTGCCTCGCGGGGGAATTGGGTAAGGGTGCGATCCACGTATTCCACAAACTGTTCCTCGAGATAACGACGGGCACCGCGGATAAAGTGGTTGCGTACCTGAACCGACGCTGGGGAATAATAAGTGGAATACAAGTAGGGCACGGAAAACTCGGCTTCGGTAAGGGCCTGTCCAGCGCCCAGCATCTCGTTAGGCACGTGCTCGTCCAAGATGGTGGTCAACATATGCCAAGAGGCGGTAATTTGTTGGGAACGGTCGTCATCGGACAATTCGTGGGTCACCTTTTCAAACAGATCCATCACGGGGAGACTGTTGTTGTGCAAACGGGCCTGGTTGACCTGGCCCACTCCCCGGGCGTAGTGGAGCATCCGCGGGTTCATTTTCAAGCTGGTACTTCCCCGGTCCCGACGGCGCGACCCACCGGACGCCAAGGACTCGTCGCCCACCGTTGTAAAGGGACGACGGTGACTCATCGGGGAAGCCGCACTAATTTGAGCGGCCTCCGTGGTAGACTGCTGCCCTAGTTCCTCCAACAGGCGGTTTTTGGTCTTTTCCCAATCGGCCTGCAAGTGACGCTCAAACGTACTTTCAAAATCTTGGCAGGTCTCGCGGTAACCGCTCTCCAGGGCGTTGATAATCAACTGTTCTCGCTGGTACTGCAAGTAACCTTCCACGTCCCCGTCGGGAATGGACTGAATGGGCTCAAACGTTGCCCCCAAATTAAAGCTTTGTACAGCACTGGACAAGCGGTCAGCGTCCACTCCGCCACTGGCCAGCAAATAGTGACCGTTGGAATCCTGTGCGCCACGGTCTAGGATAGATTTAGATAACAAACGGCGTGATTCTTCCTCGATTTGGCCGAGGCCCCGGTTAATGGTCGGCACATCACCCGATGTGATATTACTGGTTAAGCGTTGGGACTCCTCCAACAGCTGTTGGAGTCGGTTGGCGGAAGTAGTGTTCAACATCACGCAGCAACCACTTGGGAGTAGCTTTGATAAGAACCGAAACGCGTGGTGAGATTAATAGTTAGCAAAATATTCCAGTTGACAAACTACAAATTATACGGCAATGCAGAAAAAAAAAACCTAAATCAAATGAAAAAAAAATAAAAATAAAAGAATAAAAGGGATTATTATTTAAAAGTAAAACTTGGTGGTGGTCCCTCTGATTTTTTTTGGTGAGTTTATGTGAGGTAGTGGTGAGAGGTATTTTTAGGTGTCAGCTAACTCCCTCTTCCCTTTTGTTTTAGAGTGATGACGATGATGATGATGATGAAAATATATTGTTAGCACTTGTAATTTCTCTGATTCAGTGCAATTAAGTTCGCACCAATGGTTACGTATCAAGCACTATGTGATCGAATCACCAAAACTATTGTTCTTATGGGTATATATAAACTCTTGCAATTTCTACATTCCACTATCCTACTTTTTATTTCATTTAGTTACTTTGTCTACCTCTTTCCACCCATGGAATTGTAGTTCAAATTGTAATATTCACCAGGTCTACATTTATACATTGAACTTTTCTTAATTCTTTTACTGTTTGTGTTGTCCTTTTCCATCCTGTGTGTTTTACAACCACTTATATCGAAATAGGATTCAGGTCCCTGGTACGAGGAGGCACTCAAAATAAAACAATAGAGACCTGCGAGTAGGTAAACAAATCTTTAGTTAAAAAAGATTTTTTTATTCATGAGGGATTCGAGTTTCCCTGACCTGATCTCCTTATATAACAGAGAAATGATACAACAAAATCATAACAAAAATAAAGTGCACTTCGACATCAAAATGTAAATAATTTTCATGGAGATAAACGCTCATCCATTGGTTCCATGTTGGGAGCACAAGACTAGAGGGGCCCTTGCGAAAAGGTTACACCATCATCCAAAATGCCCTGACTTGTGGCCATCAAATCAGCTTCATCTTGAGGGAGCTGGTCATCCTCATTGGAAGATGCAATCTCCAACTCCTGTTCCAATATCAAATTGGCATCGAGTTTAACATTTACACCACTTTACTCCGTTTTTACTCTTTTGTGTATTTCTCTTTATTTTTGTCAGCTACTATTCATTTTTTTACATATTGTTGGTTACTATTGTGCAGTCATTGCGTTTTCTACTGATGTCACCGCCATTGGATGCAATAAGCCCTCTACGCTGAGTTGGTTATAATGAAAATGAACACCATAGCTATGGATGAAACAGCGATAGATTTGATTTTGTATTCCACATGATTAAGTTAGTAAGATTCAGCACTTGACTCGCTACCAACAGTGGGGGTTTGGGAATTTACTTCCAACTAGCTATCTCCAACGGATGGATGAAAACATCATGTGGAGTACCACATTTGAAACTGTGAAAGGCCAGGCATAACTTGTAAGAATTAACGGCGTTAATCCAACGAATTGTTTCCCCTATTCGGAAAATAATGTTTTGGGACCTAACGGACCCCTTTTAACCCTTGTAGTCTTTGTGATGGGGCACCCTGCATCTGTACTGTGGTATTACTGATATGGTGGGATACCAGTTTGACAAGCCAATTGAAAGGTGATGTCAGTAATAATCAAGCTTCCATCAGTGAAACTTGCTATGGTTTT
Organism: Dispira simplex; assembly: GCA_027478255.1. Lineage (NCBI taxonomy): Eukaryota > Fungi > Kickxellomycota > Dimargaritomycetes > Dimargaritales > Dimargaritaceae > Dispira > Dispira simplex. The sequence goes on along the minus strand of JAOPJG010000120.1, from coordinate 22,768 downwards.
CGGTGTTTGATTGGATTAGTTTCAGATTATGCTTTTCTGAATTCAGTATTTCGGATGAGTTTATGTTGGTATTTAAACCTGGTTAAATGATGCTGGTATTTAAGTGGGTTTGGTGTCCTTGGTATGCTAAGGACACAGTTTTCAGAATACATTTCTCTTTATATTTAATCGTTACATTTATATAAATTATGATTCTGATTCTCTAGAAGGTAAGTGATTTTTATTGTTTTGCCTTCTATAACTCCAATCATCTAGCCCATTTTGATTTCTATTTATTCTGTTTCCAAATTTCTGTTCGTATAGTAGGAAAATCTGATTTTAAGCTCTCATTTCTACTTCTATTATATTAGTAAATATCATTGGTTCTGATTACCTTAAATTTCACCAATGCCACTAAATTCATTCGGTTTTGACATTCAGCTTATCTTAGTTTCAGTCCGTCGAACTATTGGTTATGTTCTTCATTTATATATTTCAACTTCTGACACTTTTGTTGCTGTTATGTATTATATGTTTAATCATGGACGAAGGTTGTGACCCATCGTTAATCCCCTCACATCAGTTTCCTGGGGTTCACAACATACCAACACAAGTGCAGTAAGTTGGGTTTCTCTGGAGATTATCAATTATATATATACGACGTACCCTGGAGTGATTCGCATGCAAGTGTTTGGAGTCTGTGGTCGGTAGACTCCCTTCTGTGCGTCTCTTGCACCGAGACATTGGCATCGTTCCCAATTTCCGATGCTTTTTCTTCGGCCTCCGTAATAAGGATGAGATCCCTGAGAGTTTATGGCGGGGCTTAACCAGGACAACAGGCAAGCAGCGCCCTACCGAGTGTCAGCGTGAGTACCAACTGCCTTCGGGCTTTTTATAATTTTCCAAACTGGTTGTTGTCACTTTTCACGAAGAATTGTCCGATGGACTCTCCTTCCTCCAAGGAGGTGTAGTGAGGGCATCAAGATACTTTACTTCCGAGGGCAGGGTCATACTCTTTAGGTGATTCTACAAGGTGAATTGTTAGGTAAGTATTTGGCGGTGTGTTTGCCACTAACTAAAAAGCACTGGTATTGTTCTGTTATGTAGTGTATTAATGGTTATCTGGATGTTCCATTGCTAATTATTAATACGTATTATTCTGTGTTCCTGTTGTATTATTCCTTGTTGTGTATGCTCTCCGCCTACCTATGCAAAAACCACCTGTGTATGATAACACAATCCGTGCTTTCATCACAACACATACGTGTTGGCTACTCACTGCAAACTTAATATCATTGACTGGGCAAAATTATTTTACATTGCAACTTGTATAGTAGTAAACAAAAAGTATAGCTTGGTCGAATAGTGTATGAAACGCAAATAGTCAACAGAGTAAACTACACTGTGCCAAAGTGGGTGAAAGATGAAATATGTATTGGTACTTGTAGTTGTTGGGTATGTTACTAGGCAAACCGGGGTTTCGGGTATTGCCAGTAGGTTGGGCTTCGACTGCCAGGTCGTAGCCAAGGCTAGCATAGCCTAAGTCTTCGTCACCAGGGTCAGTGACACTAGTTCCAGGCACTTGATGTCCTTGCATCTTTATTATCGTGAGAGTAACACAATCGTAACTTAATAAATATACACTAATACATATAATAATATAACACGTGACCAAAAATAGGGGAATTCGATAAGAGAACTGATGACAAAGGAACTTCGTAAAGGGGTTGGATAGTACTGTTATCGTGTAGCGCAGTAACTAATCGGGGGGTAGATGGATACTCTTGATCGCAGAGCGCAGTATCTTCTCTGGAGAGTAATGGCCGGCTACACAAGTAGAGACCAATACAATAATCAATACAGACTATGTCTCGCACACCGAGGATAACAGAATACTTAACTAAGTATGGAATACTACGATATGGGTGGGGGATAGGGGTATAAGTGAGAGGGAAGAAGCCACATTTCCCATGTGAAACTGGCTTATGTACTACAGCTGAGTGACTCAGCTGGTCCACTCAAGAGGAGAACAATGGTGAATCTACACATTGATCCTTAACCTCAGTGTAAGCTTAATTTGGGAACTCGCATGGTGACCATTCTTTGTAAAATAGTTAAAGGCAGGGGGTTTTCTGACCATTGGAAATTGGTTATTTTAATGCCATTGCAACTAGGCTAACCTTTGTCCGGCCCCTTTAACGGTTACGGTAGTAGTTAGAGCATGAGTTCACCATTGATTATGAAGGCAATATACTAAAGGGTGAGATATATCACAACTCAGCGGGAGTAAGCGGTAACCCTTTTTTAGGTTGGATTAGCTACGAGGGAACTGCGGATACCCTTTTCTCATTTCATAATATAAATAGTGGAATCGTTAACGCCCCCATTGAAGAATTATTTATATCATTTGTTAGCCAACATTAATGAGTTTTTGACGCCCGCTTGACAAAGGAAATCATCATGGCAATGTCATCCAGCTGTAGCGATGGTCTGGTTCATTCACGTGACCACTTCTGGTTGGGATGGGAAAATTCTATGGGATAAAGGCTGTCGCTTTTTTTTTCGGTCAGGGCTCTTCCACCCCCACATTTTCTTGCCGCTACACCTGAAACAGATGGATAAAATAGTTCTGTATAAGGAACCACCTAGTCCTCCCTCTTCTCCGTTTCGTATCGATAAACGTAGTGAAACTTGACGTCTCGTTAGGTAGGTAGATGATACTACGTAAACCTCTCCTCCAGTAGCCCTCCCGCAGCCGATACGACTGATCTCGCCTCAATCATTTTCGTTTCTCCCCATCCGGATCTATCCATCTCGAAGGTATCGCCGTTGCCACTCTTACCGTTCTATCCTATCCATCCATCCATCACCAAATCATATTTTATAAAGGAGTTCTAATCCACCAAATCAGTACGATGAGCAAGTCACGCTGAGGGCCATACTCCCTTATGGGTGTACTCTGATAGCCGCTATGAACCACTTGCGCTTTAACTACGCTTATGATAAAGGGTTCAAGAGTTTTATGGTTGGCCTACTTGAGATTGGAAGAATCGAATTCATGAGCAAGTCCAATGATAGGAACATGGGTGGGTGGGGTAAAAGGGGATTAGCCGAACAAATCGTGGCCTCGCGCATCGGGAATTACTGAGGAGATGGTTGGTATAACGACACACGATTCATTCCATGTGCTACGAATTGGGAACCCTTCCTTTTAAGTTTTTTTATTTCGAATTCGTTACCAGGCGTGGCAGGTGCGTTTTAACCTTCGTACTTTTTTTACTAACTATATTATTTTCGCCTCCATACGCTGTATTGAACTCGTGGGTGCTTTCTTGTTGCTGTTATTATTTTTCTTAACGACGCCGTCTGCTATTATCGGTTCTATTGTTAGGTTATTTCCACAGTTTCGCCATGGCACCCGCTAACAAATCTAAGAAAACTCTCGAATCCATCAACTCGCGCCTGGCGCTGGTGATGAAGAGCGGCAAGTACGCGTTGGGCTACAAGACAACTCTCAAGACCCTGCGCTCCGGTAAGGCCAAGCTTATTCTCATCTCCGGAAACTGCCCTCCCCTCCGCAAGTCCGAGTTGGAATACTACGCCATGTTGTCCAAGACCAACGTCCACCACTACAACGGTACCAACAACGATTTGGGTACGGCCTGCGGTAAATACTTCCGCGTGGGCTGTCTGTCCATCACCAATGCTGGTGACTCGGACATCATCAAGTCCGACTAAACTCTCACTTCCCAACTAGTTCAACCGAGAGGGCCGTACCCTTGTTCAAAATTTATCTACGTTTAACGTAACGGAAACATGGGTCATGTTTCCAAATATTGGGTAGGCTTCTCTTTGGCATGTTTTTATAATAAATACGGCATCGGTGGCTTACTTTTTTTAGTGGTGATTTTTCTTTTCTAAGCAGACTTTTTATGAATCAAGTGATGTCTGGTGAAGTGTGCCCTAGAGGGCTTTATGTTTCCAATTACCCATGATGTATACATTGAGCATCCTGCATAAGGGTGTTCGTGACACGGATTGCGGTTTGGTTCTGCTGGTTGGTTCGGATGACCTGTTCACTTTTAGGTGTGTGCCTGGGCTAAAGCCAAGTGATTTTAGGTATCATCTTTAATATTCCATCCGTGGAAAAAAAGGAGGTCGTGTTTTTTTCGACTAAAGAACGTTTTGGAGCAAAGCGATGTCCAGAAAAATCATATGTATGATAGTACTCATCCTTGCCAGTCGGATCTTCATCGCAAAATTCATTCACGTGAATTGGGTCTAACAGCACGGCTACCCTTGATCATCAGTAAATATCGTTTATATGGGTGATTTTTTTTCAACTTGTTAATATTTGGCTGTTGTCCGTCTCGACATAGCCTATGTCACGTGAGTGGCTATTTCTTATGTCACCCACTGGTATATAGTTCACACACTGAGCGCTCACTCTTGGATTCTAGCTCTTCCAAAATTAGTTTATTCTAAAGTACCTACATAGTGTTTATATGTCTTATGACATTAGTATTAGTTCAATCCAATGTTTATTAAAGGCTATTAGTTTACCCAATTCCCAACACAACTATATAGAGATTTGGAGCAAAAATGTACTAGTTACAAAATTTTACCAATAGGGATTAATGAGAGACCTACTCAATGCTGGCGGATTTTTCTCTATGGATAGTTTTTTTCGACTATATAGCGAAAAATCCGCCAAAGTTGAATGGGTCTCTCACAAAATCCTATTGGTTATGTTGAGGTTGGTACATTTTTCCCTCAATCTCTATATAGTTGAAAAAAAATCACCCAATGACCTTGGTAATGATTTCACTATTTGCACACAGTATCCCCTTTTGCAGGTACACTTTACTCTTTCTTGCAAGATTTTACAACAAATGCAAGGTTGTTTTGGAATTTTTGGTTACACACGAGGACTATTGGTCCCATCAGGCACCAAGACCGACTGCAGGCGATGGGTGATTTTTTTATAGAAACACTCAAATCATATTCCCATTCGACAATATTCAAAACAACCCAGAGCTCAAGTTGTTTACGAAAAGAACCGGACCGGGGATAGTGGTGCACTGGTAGTTGCATTGGCTGAACTGCCAACATTATTCACGTCCATCACTCGTATTCATTTTTTATGTTATCGGCCATGTATAACAGACCATTCCTTAATGTTGACCACTTGCGTAGATTAACCTTTTTTTTCCGTCAAGACAATATATATATCTGACCATGGCCACCACCTTATTAAAACTCCCCACTTCACTAGTGGCCATTGACCCAAACTATGTGACCACTTTGCAAAACCTTATTCCCAATGTTTCTCAACAGACATTGCCACATGTCTCCGCCAAACCGGAGAACCTAACCAAAATCCCTCAGGGACTACCAAAATCAACCGGCCGTCGCACCGTCCCGACGACGAACACTATTAAGGAAAATAAGTCCATGACCACTACGACGGAGATAACAAGCCGGGGTCACTATGCCATGAAACTTGTTAATTTCGTCTTGACCCAACTTTCTAGTTTCTACAAACAACAATACCAGCTTCTCCGAAACTCGACTTCCCAAACTCAGCCTAGCCCACCATTGGAAAATTGGGACCAAGTGGTCCAAACGGCGGCCCTAGCCCTAGATTACCTATGGTGTCATGAGACACGGCTCAAGTTACGACCGCTTGATGTGGCCAAAGTGGAATCCAACTTTATCACTAAACTCGTCCAGTTTCGGAGTTATACGTTCGCCCTAAAACGCCTGGATCACTTTCGCGGCAGATTGCTAACACACCCTGGTGTGACTATACCGGAAGGGGGATCACGTAATGGCACCAAGCCCAAAGGTATCCCGACTAAACGAGTCGGCCGAGCCGAAGGTGTGGATAAACTTGGCGCAAGGGGGATGATTTCAGCTGCTAATAGTGATCTACCAGACAATACAATTTCTTGTCAGTCAATGACCGAAACCCCTCCAGTATTGTGTTACGCACCGCTTACCGCGCTACCCAATACCACCACGTTGGGTTTACTCCTCACTACAGCCATGCTCAATGCCCTCCGTTGCCTCGTGGAACTCAAAGACACCGAACGATTACGAGACAGTCTACCCTGGCTACGTAAATCCGATGGCACGTGTTACGATTGGTGCCAACACCTTCTTTCCACCGAACCTGCCATGGCGCACGGTCAGTTAGATACCTACTTTCGACTTCTCCACAAGGCAGCCAGTTTGTTTGCCCCCTCCACCGGTCAATTCCTAGCTTATAAATTATTGGCCCTACGAGTATTCCGGACTTGCCAACAGTATAGTTTTTCCCAATATTTGGAATTGGCCCTTTTCGCGGGTATTTCTGTGGAAAAGGCCTTAACCCAGACGAAACCTACCGAACGAAAAGTAGGTTCGGGCTGGGAACGCCTTGATGGGTTCTACGGTCAAATATTGAACGGTTGTGGTGATTCCACCGTAGATTGGACCTGTCCTACGTTGTATAAACTGGTGGAACACCGTTTACAGGCCCGTCGTAAGCAGCCAGAGTTCCCCAGGATGGATCTGCTGTTCGGTACTTTAGGAGGGAATGTCGCACAGACAGGTGAACCAGTTCTGTACCGTGGGGTACAGACGGTGTATTACATTTTGGAACTATTGGAATGTTCATCGGCTTTACCGTCCACCGAGGTGACTACCCGGTTAACGCACCTAATGACCGATCTAGATCAAGTAAAGGTCAGTATTGCGCCGCTCTTTACCCGCATTCTCAAGGAGGATAGCCCTTGCGGGGTGGATAAATTATTACCACTTTTCATCCGGGCGTTGGAGTTGCTACGTAAAACCATTGGGAATATCTTGAACCTTCTTGGATCCGCCAGTGCCGATTCCTCCCCATCATTCCATGATTCGACACTCGTACGGACTGTACATGGGTTAACTGGTCCCAATGGTGGATTGGACGGGTTAATTAATACCCTGGACCGACTTACCACCAACGTGGTCACCGCAGAAGTCCACCAGTCTTCCTTTAAAGGGTACCCTGCCAAACTGGCCCCCTTGACCACCGATTTTTTCGGACTGTACGCCCGGTTGGTACAAGCGTCTGATCACCCCGATCACCCTACTTTGACCCTGTCCCTGTTAGAGCGGGGCACGATCTTTGGTAAAGCCTGGCGTCTGGTGACGAATGTTCACTGGTTATCCAGCGTCGGTTTCAATCTGGGCGGTGCCCTCTATCGTCGACGGGCCTACCCGATGGCCATCCGGGCCTTTTTGCTCTGTTGTGACGTGATCCTATGGTGTCAGCGTCATTGCCATTTGTTTGATATAGTGGATGGGGGTAAAGCCACCTCATTACCTGCTTTCCCGTTTAAACCCGACCAGGCTTTGAAACGGTTCGAATTGTTGGGGGTTTGTCAGTACGCCGAGGACCAATTTGCTTCTGCAAGCCATTCCTTTGCCCGGGCACTGAGTTTCCTATCACCGGAAAAGCAGCAGGAATTAGTGGCCGAATGGGCCGGCACCAGCAAACCTTTCTCTTCTTGCCGTGTTCCTCTGAGTCAGACCTCAGCTTATCATTTGTTGGAGCGGTATGTCAAGGCTACGCTCCAGGGCCGAGGAATTGACGAATCCTATCGGTCCATTGACACTGTGTTGCAGTCGATCCCTCACCAACTTTCCGAGCAGTGCGTGGTGGCGTTGTTGGAAACCGAACTTGTGTTACTCCGACAAAGGGCGGTGGTGTTCCCTACTCTCCCCGAACAGAAGCAACTGTTGGAGATACTTCTGACCTATTATCCTTTTGCTGAATGCCCGATACGACATGTACGAACGTTAATCGAACAGGTAAAACTTGTCTGGGCCCAGTCCAACCGAATCCAGTGCTCCCTATACGAGGAATCCTTGGAGACGCTTCACCAACGATTAAAGGAGAGTTTGGACGCGTTAAAGTCGGGTCAATCCCTGGAAGGGGATGAATTACTCGCTAGTGCCCGTTCACATTATTTGGCTTTGGGTTACTCTTGGCTGGCTATCCTTACTGGTAACGAATACCCCGATGAATCCGACCGGTTACATACTCTATCGCTTAAACTCTGGCATCATATGGTGAGTGGTTTACCACTAGCGGGGAGTGTTTCCACGCCTGTTTCACAGGATATCCAGAACGAGGCTATTACTCGTTTGCAACACCCCGGCCAGTTGTATCACCATTTGCAATTTCTTGGTGATCTGTTCAGCACCCAGGGCAGCCATTTATTCCACACATTAACCGCCAAGTTGGCGTTACGATTACTCAGTCTTACACTCTGCCCCGTGGCTGGAGCGTCGGAAGCTCTTTTGCATTACGCTTATCTCGGTACGGCATACCTGCGTTTGGGAAATACTAACCAGGCTGGTCAGGCGCTCACCCGGGGTTTCTTGTTGAGCCAGATGCCCAGTCAAGCGAGCGAGCACGTGTTGGAACTGTTACTGGCCTACGCACGATTCCTAAGCGTGGTCAATAACCCCAACGAGAGCGTGGCGGTGTTTCAAACAGCCTCGAGTGTTGCTCAGCGGCTACTCCAAGAAGGCGGCTCCGCCCAACCGGATACGACCAAGGAAAGTAGAACGAAACCCCGACCTCCGTCTAAACCACGGAAGAAGAAGCACGACCTGGTGCTCTTGGCCAAGGCTACCCTCGTGTACGCCGAAATCCAGTGGCGAATCGGCCAATGGCCCCTGGCTTTGGAAGAAGGCACCCGGTGTTTTCGTTTATTGTCATACGCAGCAAGTGCCATGGCCCGATTACACCGAGGTCGAAGTGATAGTGGACCCAACTTTGTGGGTGATTCGGGTGATGAATCGGTATTTGCCCCGGATCAAAACTCCCTAACATCGAGTCTCGCCCGTTTGACGGTGTCGGTGACTAACTTGCCCCAAAAAGAGGACGACAAGGTATTGCAAAAATACGCCGTACTTCACCACACTAGTGCTTGGCATTTACAGGGTTTATTCTTTGACGTGTTGTGGTTTTTAGGTCAAGGGTTTACCACCCAAGGTTTCCATAAGGAGGCCGACTATTTTTTGAAGCAGGCTGTGACGTTGGCCCAAACTATGAACTCGCTGTTTTACACCACAGTTTCCACGGCGTACCAGTTGGGGTTTGTATCCCGTCAGCATGATTGGGCTCGCGGGCAGGAACTTTTACGGCATGTATCTTTACGCCCGGAGAATTTGGCTATACAGTACGGTGTTCTGTACCGCGTGGACGTGGCGTTACCTTTGGGTGATTGGTATATCCGAAAGACCAAATACCGTGAAGCATACCAGGTATACCATACTAGCCACCAGCTACTACTGGATAACGATATTCCACAGGATGGTGAGGATATAGTTAAAATGTGTCCTTTGACCCCACAAACCACACGCGTTGTCCAGTTCACCCCATCAACTTTGGACTCAACCCTACCGGAAGACTCCACCGTGGAAACTGATGGGCAGGTAACCACCGTCCATGATTTGGGACACCAACAAGCCGAAATAGTACACCGCTTAAATTACTTAAACGCTCTAACCCCGTCACCACTAAGCAATATAGAATTTCCTTTGGACACCCCGCAACGTATTGAACATTGGTTGCTCCATGCCAAGGGTTTGTGGTTAAACAATTTACCTGCCGTACTTCACCACGTCGACTTTACTTTGTACAAGACAGCCACGCTTTCCTTGACGGCCTGTCGCAAACGACCAAAACTACCCCGCGGTAAAAAACGACTCCAGAGGGGACCAGTCGAAATACAACAGTTACAAACGGTGTACGAAGCGTTACAACGGGCGATCGAGCTGGACGGTACGTTTTTACACCCCCACGACGTACACCAGCTGATTCTGATGTGGGCCTCGGTGGTGGGATTGTTGGCCTATAGTGATCCGTTCGGTCCGTATGGCGAACCCTTGGTGGTGTCCCGAATGGTTTATGAGTTGGAAATGGCCAAAGGAGTGGTTGCCCGACGGTTGATGGCGAGCACTTTACGTAAGAAATGTTGCGGTGAAACTATTTCCCAGGAATTGGCGTGGCCAGAGAAGGATTTGGACTCGGGTTTACCGGTTAATAAAGATGTGGATAGTGGTAATTCGGTGACGTCGTCTAGTCCTTTGAGTAGTCCCACGTTGAATAAACCCAAGCTGGGACTGTGGCGTGTACCTCCCACTAATTTGGAAACAGATACCTTTTGGGAGACACTAGGAAGACAAAGTCGACTACCGGTACCCAGTGCGGACTATTTCGCCCAACTGGAACAATCCTACCTGGTCGGGGAAGACATAACTCAATTCCAGGCGACTTTTGTGGACACGTTACCATCGAACTGGTCGGTGTGTTCCCTTGGGGTTTATCCTGACCAGGATGAATTGTTCCTGACCCGGTTTGACTCTGGCTGTTCACCCTTGTTAATCCGGCTACCTCTGCACCGGATGGACTTGCGGCAGAACCGTCCGATGACCCACGGGTACGAATCGATGGCAGACGAGTTTCATTCGATTATCCGTCGTAACAATGAAACGTCCGCCAGTGGCAAGTTCTGCGTGTCCAAGGACGATAAGGTAAAATGGTGGCGGGAACGTAAAAGCTTGGATGACCAGCTACGTTCGTTATTGCATACGATTCAAGCGTACTGGCTCGGCGGGTTTACGGGTATGTTTAGAGACATCCGTATGGTATCCTCGGAAGCCGTAAGCCAGTTGTGCAGTGGTTTGCACGCGCTGGTAGGATCGGTAGCCAAGGGACGATGTCTGACAAAAATTAAGGCGGTGGAGTGGGGTGACCTTTTAAAATGTATTTTAGTGTTGGGTGATTCGGCCACTCCTTCCCAACTCCAAGATTTGGTTTATTTTATCTTAGATACCTATGCTACATATGACGTACCGGTAGCTTATGACGATCTAGACGTTCAAATGGTAACGAACGAACTCCAGGAATTGTTGCAAAGAATTGCCCACGAGTACCCTATTCCCCCCTCCCCTGGTAGGCCTCATCACGTGGTGCTTATTTTGGACAAACATTTGCAACTTTTACCATGGGAAAGCATGCCCTGTCTTCGTCAACGATCTGTATCTCGACTGCCTTCCTTGCATTTCTTACGAGACCGGATGTTGTTACTCTATTCCTCTAACCAATCAGCTAATATCAGTGGAGACACTTCGAACATGGAGCCCGTGCCAGGTGAATTAAATCAGGCCATGGAAACCCTTTCCATTACGGGTCGATCCACCCAATGCAAGGCCGGGACACGCACCGGCACTAATCAATCCCTATTATACACGGGCCCTCCAACCCACGACTCGAACATCACCTTGAAGGTAAACCGCAAACGCGTATTTTATCTACTCAACCCCGGCCAAGACCTGAAACACACCCAAGATATGTTTGAACCGGTGCTAAGTCAACAACCAGGGTGGGATGGCATCGTGGGACGGGTTCCTATGGATAAAGAATGTGAACGGGCGCTTAAATCCCACGATGTGTACCTCTACTTTGGCCATAGCGGTGGTGAACAGTATCTCAAGGGACAAAAGATTCGCCGGTTTGATCGTTGTGCCGTGTCTTTGTTATTTGGATGTAGTAGCGGGCATCTTAAACCCGTGGGGGAATTCGACCCTTGTGGTATTGCGTTGGATTATATGGTGGCGGGTTGTCCTTCGTTGGTAGCTAATTTGTGGGATGTGACGGACAAAGATATTGACCGGTTCAGCAAGGCTGTTTTGGAAGAGTGGGGTTTGGTACCTAACTCAGACGGGACAACGGTGAGGGATATCAAGGGTGAAAGCTGTTCTCTAACTGAAGCAGTGGCTCGGGGACGGGATGAGTGTCATTTACAGTATTTAATTGGAGCGGCTCCCGTTGTATATGGAATCCCGTGCTATTTAGACTAATAAAAGTCCACCGTATGGTTTACCATGAGCGAAAGTCTGTGGAATTTTTGTAACGACCATTGACTATTAGGCTACCCCTACTGATTTATCTTCCTTGGCGACAGAACGCAGTGGATTAGAGAAGGTATATTTGACATCTATAGAAAACTGGACAATATGAGGTATTATGAACACCGAGATTTAGTTCATTACGATGGATGGCGCACATCAATTCAAACTTTTTCATGCCAAATTCGAACACCTGATGTGGTCACCATCTTTGGCATGTCGCAGATTTAGTTATTTGTTTTGGTTATCGTCAACGATAGAGTGTGTCATCTGACTTTTAGAACAAACCAAGGTGTGGTGGTTGAATAGACTGAAACTGGCCAGAAGTACCGACTTCGAGCTACTATGATTATCTCACTAAATTATGGGTAAGGTGAAGATCTCTGTGCAATTCATCTAGTTCCTAAGGCGCTCACTCGTTTACCTAAAGATCGACCCCGACAAAACCCGCTGTGTTTCGGCTTGGCCCTTAAGTAAGCTGTGGTTGGCTTACGAAACCTAAAAAAGGAAGCGATCGTCGGACCAGTGGACTTGGTAACCGTCCTTTTTTAATCTATATTATAACAACCAACCAGTCGATACACAGATTAGGTATATTGAAAAGCCCCCCCAATGATGTTAGCGAATACCAACATGAGCAGGAATATGGGGGGGGACGGAAGGGGATGGAAGAGAGGAGTAGGTTACGTTTGATTATTGGTTACTTGGTTAATTTTTACTGGGTGCATCTGGTTCTTATCGAGGACCGATAGAGCGTGCACCACTTGTATTATTACAAGCATTTAAAAACAACCCAAGGTTGCCCGTTCTTGGCATAGGGCTTGGCACACCTTGGTCGATTTCGGTTGAGGCAGTTTCACAAGGCCGAGGAGAACTCGAAACATCCTCAAATATTATACCACTATTCAGTTCGAAGCGAGTGAGAACTAGACATTTGAAACCCCCACTCGACTGCTGGAAGCTGCAGGTGTATAAACCTGTTGCTGTCTCTGGCAAAGGGTTTGGTTTGCTGGTGTAACGTGAACCCTACCTTTGACGGGCTTTGTGTAGTGGTCATACTCACTTGTCGTTGCATCAAGGCAGACACTCGCAGTTGAAACACGGTGTCACCTTTCATTACAAAAATTGCTAATGTAAAAGTGGTTCCCCGACTTTCGGACTCAGAAAAGTCAAAGGAGCAGAGCAGAGCTACCTGATTCGGAAAAGACACCACCGGGTTAAAGCTACCGAGTGCCACAACAGTGGTTTCTGGCGAATCATCCGTAAAGCAGTATAGCCCAATTTACCGACTAACTGTCCGCTTATCCCCTAATATATTATTATTTAAAACCGCTCTTTTCCGAACTGTCTTTTCTGCTTTACTTTTTATTCGGTGTCCAATATTGCTGCCTTTATCACCTCTTCCGTTGGTACTTTCCTGTGGTGTTCCATATATTGGGTTTATTATAAGTTAGTGTCTGTCGCACTCTTTCTAACCTCCCCTTGCCTTTGAGTTACTATTCAGTGCCGTTTGCCTTTCTGCTCATACCTGATATTACTTTGTTTTTTTCGGCTCACTATCGTGACGGCCTTTTTCTATCTCTAGTCAACTTGGCTTTACCCTGTGGTGACACTGCAGGTACTCGTCATTGTGTTGTACGCTTCCAGACTGGGCTCATCCCCTAGGCTAATTTATTTTTATATTTTCTTTAATTTTATCTCTATTTCTCTTCCAACATGAAGGCCCTTATTCTGGTCGGTGGTTTCGGTACCCGTCTACGCCCGTTGACCTTGACCAAACCCAAGCCCCTGGTGGAGTTTGCCAACCGCCCCATGATCCTTCATCAGATTGAAGCGTTAGTCAAGGCCGGGGTTACCGATATCGTATTGGCTGTGAATTACCGCCCCGAGGTTATGGTGTCGGTGCTCCAACGCTACGAAAAGGAGTACGGCGTGACCATCACTTTTTCGGTGGAAAGTGAACCGTTGGGCACGGCAGGTCCGTTGGCGTTGGCCAAGGATATTCTGGCCAAGGATGACTCGCCGTTTTTCGTGTTGAATAGTGACGTTATTTGCGATTTCCCGTTCGAGGCACTTCTTGGTTTCCACGTGCAACATGGCCAGGAAGGAACTATTGTGGTGACCAAAGTGGAGGAACCGTCCAAATACGGTGTGGTGGTGACTAAACCGGGGGCCACCATGATTGATCGGTTCGTGGAGAAACCGGTGGAATTTGTGGGCAATCGTATTAATGCCGGTATCTACATTTTTAACCCAAATATTTTGAAACGTATTCCGCTGCGTCCTACTTCGATCGAAAAGGAAATATTCCCGGTGATGGCCAGTGATTGCAATTTGCACTGTTTTGATCTGGAAGGTTTTTGGATGGACGTGGGTCAGCCCAAGGACTTTTTGACCGGTACTTGTCTTTATTTGGCTAGCGTGGCCAAGCGTTCCCCCGAGCAGTTGGCCTCCCCTTCAGAAACTTATGTGCACGGGGGTCATGTTTTGGTTCATCCTACCGCTACCATTGGCAAAGACTGTAAAATCGGTCCTAATGTCGTTATTGGTCCCAACGTGGTCATTGGCGACGGGGTGCGGCTCCAACGCTGTGTGTTGTTGGACTCGGTTCGTGTTAAAGACTTTGCGTGGGTGCGGAACAGTATCGTCGGGTGGAATTCGAGCGTGGGTCGTTGGTCACGGCTAGAAGGAGTGACTGTCCTTGGGGATGACGTCTCGGTTAGCGATGAGATTTACGTCAACGGCGGGTCCGTATTGCCCCATAAAACCATCAGTGCCAATGTTACTGAACCTAAAATCATCATGTAAACCCTCAATTGGCCTATCTGTACCCACTCGTGTTTCAGCATGTCAACATATGACAAATGCTGCAGATTCCAACTTTTTCATTCCACTTTCCGTTTTTTTGTTTGATATTATAGCCTGTATTCCTCTCCTCAAACTGGGATATTGATGAAAGCCACTATTCGTTATACAATCGGTAGCTTGCTCACCCTATTGAATCTTTTATTTTTTTTTGCTGGAGGTTTTTCAAGCTTATGCGTTTTTGTCTAAATTGCTAGGAATTTATACCCCGTCGGGGCCTCCTTTGTTTTACTAATATTACTAATAATTCTAAATAATAATACCTGTTATCATTATACATGGTCCGTAAAGTTTATAGGTAGGAGATGCTTTCACATCGTATATTCAATATTGACTATGGTTTTCAAACTATGCCTGTCAATCCAGGAAGGATGATATGATAATGGATACGGGTCCTCACATGGATTAGTCTTGTAATATCCAATGGGGACACCGTTGTGTATTACCTAAATCATTCCAGCAGTATTTTAATTTATTGTGTTTTTATTGGTAAACCAATGATAATAATAATAAATTGCGCATAATATCGCGTATGCCAAACGAATAAAATAACCTAAATCTCGTCATGGCCCCTCATTCACTAATATGGACGAGGGTAGTTGGGATCCATAAACTGATCAATTAGCTCGTTGGTCACAGCCTTTTCACGTTCTTGGAACGCCCCCACAAATTTCTGCAACTCGGCAATGCAGCGTTGCTTCAAGGCACCCGTGCTCAGAGTACCGGCTTTGTAACTATTGTATAGCTCGTCCAGCTCGGCGTCGTCTTCGGCAAAGTAGCGCAGGTACTGGTACGATACGTCCACGTCGGGATTACCCCCATACTTTTGGTGGAGCTCCATAGTGTCACCCCCACCGGAAAATGCGTAACGGTTAATCTTATTTTTGATTTGGTTAGGAGTATCGTTCATGAAAATGGCCGATGAATCAATAGAGGCACTCATTTTGGAGTGGGAACCCTGCAACGCCGGTAAAAACATGGAATGGATCAACGCCGGTTTAGGGTACTTGAGTCGATGGGCCACATCGCGGGTCAACCGGAAATAAGGGTCCTGATCAATGGCACACGGAATTAAACAGGGAATGTCCTTGCGACCCCCAAAGATTTGGGGGAAACTATTGGAAAACGAAGGGGCAGCTTGTACGGACACAAAGTGCAATTTACCCACACAGTCGCTGTCGTTGAATCCAAAGGTGGCCTTGGAAGTACTGGTGGTAATGCACCGCGAGATCTTCACCACGTTGTGGTAAAAGGCTCCCCCTACAAAGTCGAGATTGGAAAAGATAAAGGTTTTCTCCGGTTTGAACCCACACGCAATGATCTCACGGGCGTTATCCCGGGCGTATTGGTGCACCTGGTCGAGAGTCAAGTTATGCTTAAACAGAAATTTTTCATCGTCGGTTAATTGCACCACTAAAGGCACATCAAACACTTCTTGCAACCAACGACAAAACACAAACGGAACCATATGTCCAATGTGCATATGACCCCGACTGGGTCCACGACCGGTATACAAGAAAAACGGCTTCTTTTGTTCGAACCGGTCCAGAATACGACCCAATTCCCGGTGCGAGAAAAATATACCCCGACGTAAATACAAGTGGGGTTTGTGACCCGTCACCCGTTCGAACCGTTCTAGCGTGGCGGCATCAATGGCCCGGGTACCGAATTGGGCAACCAACTTGTCGTAATCGATTGCCATTTGCACTCCGTTGACCACTGCTCCTTCTACTTCCCAAGGTGTAATGTTTTGGTCGACTTGTTCAGTCTGACCCACCGTGTGTTTGTCTACCCCTTGGGACAGGGCTTCCGTCAAGGTGGATGCGGAGGTCGTTTGTTGACTAGTGGAATCGGACTTTGACATGGTGTCTGTTATAAAAGGGGTTTAAATCACCCTGTGAATAGAATAAAATTATATATATATATTTAAAAAAAGCCTAGTTTTGCGGTGAGAATAAGGGCAGAGGTATTGAGTAAAGTACGATTGTGAGTATTTCATAACCACTTGGTTAATAGCAATAATTCTTTTATAGTAACCTAAACGTCTTGGTGACTAACAGTTAAACCAATAAGAACTCTTATAGGGTGAACCCATTTTGCCTGCCCAACTCTAACTCCAAACCCACATTACCTTTTGGGAAAAAAAATTACGATCTGGTGGTACACTGTTTTCGCTAAATTTTATCAAACTTTTTTTTTTCTTAAAAATAAAAAAAGCAAGCCTACCGTATGCAGCGAAAGTTGGGCAAAATTCCAGTTAGTCCATGGTTTGAATTTTTACCTGCTTATGTGAAGGAAGCACTTGAATATCAGTAGTAGCTTTACTTTCCTTTTTTCTTGTTTAGTACTAGTATCGGTGTACCATTCCTATTCACTTCTTTCATATCTTCCCCAACTCAATCGGATCATGTTGCGTATAGCGTAAGTAACTGGCTACAATATTCCTTTAAAAGAACCTTACGTAATGTAATACTATACGTTGGCTAGCAAAAAAGCAGCTCATAACTCGTCACTCACTCGTCTATTCACTTGCTGTCTCATACTACCTTTTACACGGGTGTTGCTTTGGCATACCTATTTTCCCAAAATTAAACGCCCAACTACGTTAACCCTGCCAGTAAACCCAAAACGGCCCGGGGAAAGCGAGCCCAAGACAAACGGGAACCCCAAGTTGTTGAAAACTTGAAAAGGGCCATCATATTACGCGGTGCTACGACCAGTGAAACAGTAAATACGGCTCTGCAAGACCTGTACGCTCTAAAGAAACCCGATGCGGTCTATTTTTCGAGAAAGAACGACATTCTACCGTTTGAAGATGACACCAAGCTCGAATTTCTCACTCAAAAGAACGATACGTCTTTATTTTTACTGGGAACCCACAGCAAGAAACGTCCCCATAATTTAGTAATGGGTCGTATGTTTGATTTCCACGTATTGGACATGTTGGAATTGGGTATTGAATACGCCATCCCGGCTTACGTGTTCGACAGTGTGAAATGTGCGGTAGGATCACGCCCTCTGTTTCTATTCCAAGGGGATGCCTTCGACCAGCGGGAGGATTACCGTAAATTCAAGAGTCTTCTCATTGACTTTTTCCACGGTGAAGAAATGAAGGGTATCGATCTCAAGGGTATCCAACATTTGATTTCCGTGACGGCTGGTCCCTTCCCGGACGATGGACAACCGGGTTTAATTTTCTTCCGGGTGTTTGCTCTCCAATTTAAGAAATCCGGCACTCGGACACCCCGGGTCGAAGTGCAAGAAATGGGTCCCGCTTTCGATTTTCGTATTCGGCGTACCCGGTTCGCGGATTACTCTGTCTGGAAAGAGGCTACCCGCGTGCCCAAGGAATTACAACTCAAGAAAACCAAGAATATCTCGCGTGACGGTTTGGGTGATACTTATGGACGTGTCCATTTGGGTGACCAAAAACTGAACGACATTCAAACACGTAAAATGAAGGCCCTGAAACGTATCCGTCGCGAGAAGATGATGGGTAATATGATTGATGATAGTACTATGGTGGGTTTGGATTAGATGTAGGGGTTGCTGTTGACAGAGGGAAACCTTGGAGAATACAGGTCATGGGGGAAAAGGTGCTAATGTTTATTTTCCTCTTTCAAAACATAATCTATCAGCAATAAATGCCACGAAGAATTCAGTTTAAATAAAAACGGATTTCCTCTAATTCCGCTTCTTTTTGTACTTAACGACATTGTCATTTTATTCGCTGAGATTAAACACGAGGACGAATATAAAATAGAATACAACTATTCACCTCTTTCACAGCGTCGAAGGTTAGAAATATCCATGTGATAAATGTTAGGATGAGATAACCCATCTGTTATTAAATCAACGATAGCCCAAGCACCCACGTCATAGCATAGCCGATACTAGTAATGCCCAAAGTTGTCGCGATATAGTACTGCCGGTGCCCACTCTCTCCATTTTCCTCACCTCCTGACCAACTGGCCGTTTGACGAGTCCGTTCCTTAATCACTGCATGAATCCGGTGATCCTTGCTACTTTTGCAGTTGGCAGCATCCCAGGGGCATTGACGAGTATAAAGGGCCTGACAAAAGGGACAGGGTTTAGGCGTCAGGGAAACATCCGATTTTGAAGTAGTAAACCAACGTGACCATCCTAGGTTTACTCTGTTGGACCATGTCCAGCCTGACTCGTCGGTCTGAGCAGTACGAACATCATCTGTGGAAGCCGAGATTGCTTTGTACGACGTACGATACTGGGGGTCCTGAACCGGATCATGATGCAGTTCAGGAAAAACGGACGAGGCCACCGATTGGTATAGGGCTGATGCAGTTTTGTCTGCTGGATGGTGGTGCGTCGTTGGAATTGTGAGTTTTGTCTTTGTGAAATTTACCAAGAGCCAGTGTGGGTCACCATCATTCCACCACTGAACTAACATCGTGATAACCACTACTGTGCCTAGCGTCAAAATTATGGTTATCCAATTTGGATACTTCATACTTGAGTGAATGAAATATGTGGTTAATGATAAGAAATAAACACCAGAATTAGAACTAGAGACAGCAGGCAAAAGAATAGCTACGTATGAAAACAGTATGGCCCAGGTAAATACCAAGGTTTTAGAAAAAAAATGAAGATGTGGGTAACCCTGACTACTTCTAAACCATTTATAAAAGGAGTTGAAAATCACCAAGTCAGCTCAGTCTAGCATTGACCATCACTATCTTTGGATATTGTTGAAAATTTTACCCTCCACCTTCATAACTTCATCAAGGTGTGTGTAATTTGGATTTGATATCTGAAGACACCACTAACCCTGATACTAAAGGATCACATATATCCAATTTCACTTTGATAAAGTGCGTGTCTGGTCAAGGTTGGATAAATTGGTTAAGACCTCACATTGGATGTCAACTACTTGGTTCTGACCCAGGAAAAAAAACACAGCAGTCTGTCATGATTCGGTCCAGATTTTTAAGCTTGTTTCGGTAAACCACATAGAAAATCAGTAATGTCAAAATTACAACACATGAAGAGCATTGCTAATAAAACAGAGATTTTTTTGATAATATAGCAAAAAATCCCCCAGCGTTGAATGGAACTCTCACAAACACTATTGGTTAAATTCATAGCTGGTACATCAGTGGTAAATCCCTTCTGCGGCACCTGGGCCCTCGCAACATCCACTCTCCTCTATAATATCTGGATGGCCCGGAACGACCTAGCCTACCAGAATAACCTGTAGCCCACGACCAGGTTATTACGGAACTTCAACATCACACTGAAGATGCTGCCCATTCAAACCCCTAAACAGTCATACCCCCCGATACTCAACAGCGCCCTCCAACCATACCTGCCAGATCCCTCAACAGGCCTCCCTCCCCTGAACACCCATAACCTCAGACCACCATAGCCCAGCAGCCCCCACAAACCTTCGCTGTGCCCAGTCTGTTTCCCGTCTCTTCGTATATCTGTGCAACGCCCTCGGGTGGGGCAGCCTGCCTGCATGACTTGGCCTCAGAGTACTCACTGTTAAGTAATATTCTGGCCATTCAGGATGTAATGTTTCTTTATTGTTTATTGTAATTATGGAAATGGTACCTCCACGGTGATGTGTCATCAGCCAAGTATAAAATATATTGTCCAAAACAACATAACTGGTACATCTTTTGCTCCTAATTGCTATATAGACGAAAAAAAGCCACCCAAATAGAGGAACACCTTTGAAGCGTTTCCCCAATGAGAAGTAAAAGCTAGTGCTAGGTAGACCATCGGTCTAGAGTTGTTAAATAGAATTTATAAAGCCATTTTATTGAAACAAACTTACAATTCCCCGTATTCCGACCAAAGGAAAAGTAATCATAGCGTATTGAAGAATAACATTTTACGGACAGTGAAACACAATAGAAAAACCTGAAACCGAAAGGACCAATTCAACCGAAATTTTCAACAATAGAGTCATTAGGTATAATGGTGTCTTGGTCACTCAACGATTTTTCATAGGAGGCTTTTAGCCCAACCGTGAAACTGACTTTCCCAATGATAATATCCACTTCTACAAACGGACAACTGTGAACTATCAGTTCTGTTTTAGATTCACCTTTTACGTTTACCGATAGTTTTGCCGATTTCGCTGCGAGGCACAACTGTCGCATATGCTATATTCGAGACGCTTGGGACGAGAATGGCAGGCGGTGCAGCGGTGATGATCACAAAGGTGACTTTGATGAAGCGTTGTAGCCCCGCATGCCCAACATGTATGTTTGCGGCAAGGATGATGCCCAACAGTCTGTTTCAGAGTAACCGGACAATCATTGCACACATAATATTTGATGCACTTTGAGAATATGTCCTTCGTACACCCGCAAAGGTAATAGTGTCGGGTCAGGTGGCACATGGTGTGTGGGCGACGATAGTCACGAAGGGTCTAGCGTGTGTTAGCGGTAAGGATCTTCACAGTTGGGGATAAATCGAAACCGGGTGCGTTGGATAAGGCTGGAAAGGCAAAAAAAGTGGTCGAAAGGTAGCACCCAAAAATTTAACACTAGTGAATGGTAAGTTGCGGAAGAAAAAAAAGAATAATCTTAGAAAGAGGGAAGAAATTCCGTAGAGAGATTCGTTTTGTTTGGTATTTATACTGGAGCTGATAGCGGGGGTCGTGGGATAAATTTGATGGATTACATCGTGGACGACCATTGTGTATACCAGCTGAACATAATGATTTGAAGAAGCACATGCTTATCGGGTTCACCTCGGCTACAGCAACAATGCAGACGAGACATCCGCACAGTTGTTATTAAGGATTTTACCACCCGACTCAAGAGTTTTGTGAAGGCAAGTGGACCACAGTAATGACATTTGTTCATTGTAGGAAATGAGCTCTATCCAGGTGTTATCTATGAAAGTAGTTGTAGTGCACCAGCAAATATTGACAAAGCCCACGCCAATTAGCACAAGCGTATTGGTTTGGAAACAGTCTGTATCAACTCGTAGCTGATGTTCGTTGGGGTAAGTGTCGTGTGTTGTCAAAAGTCCGTCCACCAGAGGCAAATGGTGACTGCTTTTGCTTTAAGGTTATTGATGGCGCCGACCTTGTTATAATAAGCCAAACATTGCATTTTTACCTTTTTAAATTATCTTTCTTTTATAATATTATTCCAATTTAAAGATATGTTCTGTCATATCGGAATTACACCAGTTGACACGTCTCACACCCATTGTTACCGAAGGCTTAATGAAAATGCATATTGGGCTTTGTTCTAATGTTGTCCAAAAAATTTATCGAAGAACTTTGTAAACCTTTCCGGAATGTTAATAAGAGGAGTTGCCAGGCACTTCGTATGGTAGAATGTTGGTACAGAAAGTTTTACCTTGACTATTTGTCGTCTAATCCTCACATACACTAGGTATCATGAAGGGAATAATGGTTGTGTAGTAGGAGTCTGGTCACTGGTGTGAGATGTCACTCAACTAAGAATATAAAGAGCTACAAGTAGATAGATAAACTTTAAAATAAACAAGCATGTTTTTTTATTCATGAGGGATTTGAGTTTTCCTGACCCAGTCTCCTTGTTAGTGGCCAAACCTGTGTTTAATTCAGACCATGAATATTCCTCATGGAGGGGCGTCCCTTGGTCAGATGGGGGATAGGCTGGGATAGCCACTAAGTTTCGAGTCCTGTCTCGATCAGGCACTCGAGCATCCATAAGGTCTTTTCTGTAACAACTAATAAATGTTAATCAAGACAACAAACAATAACTAATAAGGCATAAGATCATAACTCTCATTAACAGTCATAAGTTGATTAAGGAACAATTGAACCCACTGGTATATACTGTGGATAGATGGATAGATGTCACACTAGAAGATAGTGTTCAATCATCAGATAATAGCCCTCACTAAATGCAAAGTGTATTATCCCAGTGGTTGAATGTCACACTAGAATGCTAGTGATCAATTGCTAAGTAACAGCCTTCACTAGATG
>JAOPJG010001206.1:0-11617 GCA_027478255.1 Dispira simplex | reverse complement strand
AAAAAGTCACGTGATTTATTTCAACCTAAAATCGGCGGATTTTTCTCTATATAGTCGAAAAAAAATCGCCCATATTCATTGTTGCGCCAAAACATTTCATCTTAAGCTTATGCCTTACGCATAAGCAAACCTGTGGGGTATACCACTCTTCTTCCCGTCAACGGTCTGCAACTGGCCAAGTTTGGCTGATCTGTGTGAAACAACCTTAACGATATGTTTTTTAAAAAAAGAATCATGTTTATGAAATTTTTAATAAAACAATCATTTTTCACATTATGGTTAATCTATAACACACATTTCGTGGTCCCCGGTGAAGGACCACCCTCATTGTCTGCTCACTCTCTCGGTGACATGAAGCAGTGTGAAATGTTCTATTAAATTCGTGCGTCAACTTGTATATATTATTAGTAGCAATTGTAACCGTATTCACTCGAAGTCGTCGCACTGTACTTTTAAGGGACCTAGGAACCATTGTCAAGTGCTTTCGAATGTGGGTGCCTCAGTTGATGTGAGAATTCATTTGGCCAATTCGGGTAATGTGAAAAATCAACATCGATGGGTGGAAACCCCAACACTTGACTTCCATTTCTTCGAATGATCCCTTTGGTAAATAAGGACGGGACAAATGATATGGGACACGAGGGTACGGGTCTGTCCACTGGGTAACTTTAGATATTGAGGGTAACTGGAATATGGATGCGACCATTCTTTTTTTCTACACACATAAACATAATTTCCGCTTATTGCGCCACGGTAACAAACATATTTCACGGATTTACCGACTGCTGTTCATATATGTACAGGAACAAAGCCTACTCACTTTGACCCCACCCCAAAGAAAGAATTGCTTTACCATGAACTATTCCAGGGTCTTTCTAGAATGAGCTATTACCCTATTAGTAACCTTAAATGAATAACTTGTACAAGAAATAATGTATTTTTTTTCTCCGTGTTCTGGGTGCGGTTGATGTACAGGAGGGAAATGATGAATCGAAAAAAGAACGGCGAGTCTGTTACAGGCATAATGTTTTCGGTGCTTACTTTTTGGATTCGAAAGGTATCTTACCAGAAATAGTTTAAGCAATTGAAAAAGGAAAGAATTAATGACCGCTTATATATACCGGAATAGAAGTCATACACATATTTTTTTTACTTTGACCTTGTTAGTGTTTGGCTGTGCACAGTGTTTACTGTTTCAACTGTGTCTATATATTCGAACCAGCCACAAAAAAAGTGCAAGTCCATGTTCCTATTTACCAACTTTACTAGCTAGTGATGGAATGTGTACTTCATCATAACTTAACGTTTTTTCGCTGGCCTACTTTCCTTGGCCTATTTCTTTTTTGGAAAAACAACCTGTATATTTACATTTTTTAGCACTACAACGAAGCATGACCAGTGAACTAGGGTTCTCCGATACACCAATTGTAATGGCGGAGTCGGAACTGGAGGAATTGACTACATTGGCTACCCGCAATTGCCAATGGCTGGACAGCATGTCTCCGGTAACATTGGATGCCATGTTCGCCTCACAGCCGACTTTATTTCCTTCCCAATGGTCTTTTCTAGTCTCACCTACCTTAGAGTAAGTTTCCTAAGCTGTAAACCTGAGTACAATGACCTGGAGTTTACCACAATCATGTAGATGACTAGCTAGGTTCACCGATTTATTGAAATTGCTCCACCCCCAAGTGATATGTATGCAATGTGCAACGTAGTGGGAAAAGAAAAGTACTATTCGGCTGCGATTCAAAGTAAATGGTTTGCTAAATTGAAGACTATTACTGCCCCGGGTTCACTATTGGCAAAACAAATATTGGAGACAAAGTAATTTGTCAGCGGGACCTAATTGCGTTGCAGATCCATTACTCGATAACCTTAACGAAACTCGGCGAATCCTCGAGAATTTACAGCAACTCCTCGCCAAATTCCAGGTAAGACTATTCACATATATTTGCTATATCTGCATAGTAGCGTAAGAAAGTAGTTCCACTCTAAACTAGGCACCGTTAGACGTATAAGGTACCCCTGGTTAATACTCTGCGGTTAACCACCCCCGAGTTGATAGTATCACAGCAGGTGGGTAAACCTTACCTACTTAGTCTTTTTTCGGTATGTACTGGACTAACCTGAGTTGTATTCAATATCTCTATATCTCTAATCTACTGGGTCAATGTAGGTCCATAAGACGGATTATGTATTAGAATCGCCTGAGGAAACCGACTGGACAGAGCGGTTAGCCAGCATCCATCAGGGACTCTCGGCCGATGTGAAACAGTTTTTGAAACTATTTGAAGAAGAGCTTAAGCACTGGATCCAAAAATCTTCGGAAAGGTTAGCCGAACACCAAGTCCAGTTGAATCCCGAACTCGGCCCGGCGGTCCGTGAATTAAAGGAAAGGCTCGTAAACTTTGACCAGTTGATCAAGCGTATTACGACCATCACCGATGCTATCGAACGTATTAATCAAACTGCTGATCGACTGACGGATTCTGAACTAGTTGATAATGCCACCAACCTACCACTCTCTGTATCGTATCTGGCCCTTGAGGAAGATCTGATAAATATACGGCAAGCCATAAACCGTCTCAACGAGGCCATTTGTCACCGTGGGTGAATTACTCTGATTTAATCAATAAATTAGGAGCATTGGGGAGATCTAAATTTTAAGCAATTGGCTGTCATTGGGATGTCTCGGTTTTTTAATGGTTTTGCATCGGAATTTATACGTACAGGTAGCAGTGCTGAAAGTAATACCGTATAGTGTTAGCCTCAAACCATGACTTTGCTAATACACCGTTGCTGAACGCAGTGATCTATGAGTAGTCGCGCCAGGTTCTCCCCTCTTACCCTAGCGCTGGCTGCGATAAAACGTTATACCGTTCACTTTTTTAGGGGGTAGTTGGCAAGAATGGAATACTAATCCTACTCATGATGTACCTATCCCACGGTTTGGATGTTCATCGCTTGCATCACTTGATTAACGGTATGCTGACGTGGGTGGGGGGTTCCCCTATGTATTGTAAAAAGGGGGAATTGGGTCCACTCGTGAGACAAAGTTTAGTTCCCACAGTGTGGGTCTCCAGAGAAAGGTTACACGGCCCACAGGTTGTATAATTCCCCTGCCGTGCGTGGTTTAGCAGGGCACTTTATATATCTATCAAGCCCATGGGGTATTTTTTCCTCCAGTCAAAGTGAGAACATGAGTGAGTTCACAGGGGAATGAAGAGAACAGCCGTGGTACTGAAACCCCGATGGATTTGGCCCGAGTTTCACATACGACCTTGCTTTGGCTGAAACTAGAAACATATAGCAGGTATTACGAAACTGGGAAACAGATGGAAGCAAGAAACAGTGATTCTGATCTGCCAAGCTAAGAAGGTCTCTACAGGGATATCTGCAAAAAATATGTCACTACCTAATTGTGGAATCTCACTGCTCACGTACAGCCAAGACGTGTCATACTGGGAACCGTAATGGTCGAATTTAGGATAAACCATGAGGAAAAGGAGACGACCTGCCTCCAGCCAATGCAGGTTCAACTTACTCATGGTGGTAAAGTTTCCACACATAACGAAAGTCATCTCAAGTACCAGATGATACACTGTCACTGTTGGACCATATACGTTTCATCTCACCAATGGTGATCCTTTCTTCACCACTATTGGTTTGTTATTTTGTTGGCAAAATAATGTGGAGTAGAAAGAAGAGGCCATCAATCAGTGACACAGGTTCGCTGCTGGTATGGAAGCCCAAAAGGGTCCGTTGGACACAAACGGTTGGTAGTTCCTGAGCCGAAAGGGAGTTCGTTGGCTATGGGTGGAATTATTATCACCATACAATAGTACACATAGGGGGGTGAACGTGTGTTGTAGCGCTCTGTAATAGGGTTTATTTCAGCCAAACAAACACGGAAAATTACATTCGAAATATAGTCCTGGGACCCAGAAGCTACAATGGGATTATTGATTACATATTCTTAGGTGGTGAGTACATGTGGCTTTTTGCCTGGGCGGAATATTGCCCAATTCTATTATCGTCTAGCAAACGTAAGCCAAAAGGACTATCAGCAGATCCACAACATCGCTGTAATATTTTTTTTCTATTTGGGTTTTAAACGTATGGAGCGCGATTTTCTGTTTCGCCGCCGATGGTTGTCCTACTCACCGAGTTTGCCAGCGTTTTACCGTGTTCTCCAAGCGCTAGTTTGTTTTATTGCTACACATATTTTTTGCTATTTATCTATATTTTTTAAAAAATAATATCCCTTGCGAATGTCTAGCTGCTCTTCCCATGCTGTTCTCTTCGACACCTCATTGTTAGACATTCCCGTCTTTCTGAATTCCATTACAACAACAATTACTATTATCCCTCTATTTTATATTAATGCTATTGTCTCAGTAATTAACTTGACTGGGAAGTTTTTGAACAAAGTCAAAAGAAAACCGACGACGTGCAATACACGTTTTGTTTACTTAATAGCTGCCACAAGACATACTTTCCCTTATTTTTATAACGTTCTCGCCACGTCACTGCAAGTTGTACTTTTTTCTAACATACCTGACTTTGCTCCTTTTTGACATTTGCGAGCCCCATGGCTTGGCAATAGCTACCCGGAGGTGACACCGTGAACTCTGTATTACTATTGCCTTTTTTAGCTCTATTTTATTTTACTAGATAGTCAATTTTGTTATATACCTTCTTTTGTAATACGTTACCGCTTCTTTGGAGAGGCTATTTTGTTGACTTGCCTTGATGAATAGTTGGGGAGTTACACCCGACCCGCAAGTGATAACAATCCACTATTATGGACCCTTACAGCTTCCCACCTTCCGAGCTCTTTTCCCGGAATATCGACGTGGGTGAAATTATCGGCCTCAACAATGGCACGGGTCAAGCGGCCATTCCGGGCTCTTATGCTAACCAGGCGCATCACACCCCGTCTCTCACTACTCAGTTAACGGTTGCGGCCATTCTGGGTTTTATCTTGTTCGTTTTATTCTGTTTATTACGCCTACGCTGGCCAACGGTGTACGCACCTCGGTCACGGTTACGTCGCGTGGCCCCGGTGAAGATTCCCTTTCGGTTGCTGGGTTGGATATTACCAGCACTCAACACGTCAGAAATGTTTATGCTACAGACGGTGGGTCTAGACGCCGTGATGTTTCTGCGGTTCTTTAAACTAAGTATTGCCATCTTTTCCGTGCTGGCTATCCCAGGGCTATGTATCCTGATTCCTATCAACATCGTGGGTAGTCGCGACAACGTCGAAAAGAGTAGTGACGCCTTTCTCTCTATGAACTCGATGCCTGAGACCTCGTCATACTTGGTTGCCCATCTCATCTTTGTGTACATCTTTTCCGCAGTGGTGTACTATTATCTATTGCGCTATACATACCATTTCTTGGCTCTTCGGTGGCATTACCTGCTACGTAACGGGGGTTCGGTAGATGCCCGTTCAATAATGATCACCAATATTCCCGGCTATCTACAGCATTCGCGGTCCCTCCGGGAATACTTTGAAGAATTGGACATTGGGACCGTAGAAGAGGTACACGTCGTAGGTCAGTCTACCGATTTACCCGATCTGGTGGATAAGCGTGCCGAGTGCCTTAAAAAGCTAGAAACGATGGTATCCAAGTTGATCGGGAATCCGTGCAAAGCTCCCACCTACGACCGTGCCCAGCTCACCCGTGTTCTGATGGATCCATCCCAGGAATCTACTGAGGAAGAACGGCAACTCACCGCCCAGTGGTTAAAGTCTGGATACCAGAAACGGGTGGCCAAGAACCCACTGTACAACCCACGTCCTACCTTGAGGTTACCCACGAACCGTTGGTTTCCGTTGGGTCCCAAAGTCGACGCCATCGACTATTACAAGGAAAAATTTCTCGAGTACGACAAGGTGGTAAAACAATTGCGGAAGGAACGTAAGTCGGCGGAGAGTAATCCCAAATTTACCCCGCCTAATTCGTCGGTGGGGTTCGTGACGTTTGCGAATGCCACAAGTGCCCACGTCGCCGTACAAACGCTCTGCCACGCGAAACCCTTTGCCTGTGTGACTCGCTTGGCACCAAAACCGGGTAATGTCTATTGGAATAACGTAAAGACCAAGAAACGTAGTCTCATTACCCGAACCATTCTGGCCTTTTTCGCCATGATCGCCCTCATCTTGTTTTGGGGTATCCCCGTTGGGTTTTTGTCGACTTTTTTATCCCTAGAAAACCTTTCCAAGCAGTTTCCATTCCTAGCAGACGTTGCCGAGTGGAGCAGTATCGCCCAGAATTTGCTCACCTACACCCTTCCGTCGGTGATTATGATCTCCTACTTTAACTTGCTACCCGCCATTATGCAACAAGTGGCCATATTTAAAGGCATCCGAGTACGAGAGGATATTGACATTTTCGTACTTTCCCGTGTGTTCTTTTTCCAAATTTTCAACGTGCTGCTGGTGTTTACCTTGTCGTCCACGGTGTGGAATTCCATCTACGAAATTCTGAACGATCCTGGACAAATCACACGGCGACTGGCCAACTCGTTGCCTGAAATCGCGCCCTTTTTCATCAATTATATTATCATGCTGGGGATCGGGTATCAACCGTTTAAACTGCTACAAATATTGCCCATGATTTGGACGGCGTTCCGACGATATCTCTGTACTACTCCACGGGACTTTGCCGACGTGCTTGCCCCGATTTACGTGGCTTGGGGGGCCCGTTACCCGGTACCCATGCTAGTATTTGTGATCACACTGACCTATTCCAACATTTCTCCACTCATTTTGGTGTTTGGGATTCTTTATTTCGTCACCGGCTTTATCTTTTACAAGTATCTCTTTCTCTACGTGTACTTCAAGTATTATGAATCGTCCGGACGCATGTGGCCCTACGTGGTAAGGCGCCTGGTGGCTTCCATGTATATCTACCACCTGTTGATGTGTGGTTATTTCTCTCTCAAGAGTTCCTGGGTAATCGCCATCCTGACGGTGCCTACTGTGATCATCAACACCATTTTCTTCTATTACATTAACAAACTTTTGACCGATTACGGTAACTACGTACCACTGTATCTGCTTCGTCTTCACCAGCGGCGACGGGAAGAATTACAGCGTAGGCAGCAGCAGCGTTCGGAAAAACGTGCTGTGGACGGCCGCGCTCACATAACAGAGTTGAGTTTGTCGTTGGCCTCCCAAAGGGAGGAGGAATTGTTCCCCAAAAGTCCGGAGACCACTCTGCCCATGACTACGGTACTTCCCGGTGATAAACTTACCGTTTCGTCCGATAAAGTGGTGTCTGATGGAGAAAATCTGCCCAATCCGGATATACCGACCGCCACTTCTGAGTCGGCCACGGGTCACCAATCGAAGGCTTCTCGGCGTTCCCGGTGGAGGATAGGTCACTTTCGCCGTCGGGCCACTTCGGACGTCGACACTTTGCATAGTCTTAATGCTCTGAGTGAACGCTATCGGGCTGAACCACCCACTAACTTCTCGACTTTGGCCTTGTCGGATTACGGTGCATATGCACCAGTAAGCACCAAGGAACCCGGCTCGGTTCGCCAGGAACGTCAGCATGGGGTCACCCCATTGCCCGATACTGATATTAGTTTATGTCTGGACGATCTCAAGTCTGTACCCGCCGATGGAAGTGAGC
Organism: Dispira simplex; assembly: GCA_027478255.1. Taxonomy (NCBI): domain Eukaryota; kingdom Fungi; phylum Kickxellomycota; class Dimargaritomycetes; order Dimargaritales; family Dimargaritaceae; genus Dispira; species Dispira simplex. Next base: position 3,965 of record JAOPJG010001206.1, on the reverse strand, counting down.
CAGTCACGAACTATTTCGGAGGTGTTCCCTTGGTGCAGACCAATTCGGATACTTCGGTGACGTCCTCAGCTGGACGTGATGACTCCCTGACCAGCACTGAGGACTCTAGCACTCCACTGACCCGCCATCATCACCAGCAAGTACCATCAGGACTTCGGGAAACTGCCTCCGCCATTGTTTCTTTTCCAGAGAAACCGGATGGCGGATCGGAGGTGGGTACGACTGACCGACAGGATAGCATCTGTGAAACTCCCCCACCAACATCCCGTCTCGCTGAATTCAACCAGACACTGCGACAGGGATTTCTCCGCGTTTACCGAACGCATTCTACACCTGTGCTGCGGTGGATGGGTTTGCCGGAAAAACAAGCAGATGATACTCAGACCACTTGGGGAACCACGTCAGGCCAAGACACATCTGCTAAAGAAATGCTAAATGGGGCTGCTTCCCAAGAGCAGTCCGCCAAAGACCTTGAGAAAAGCGGGAAGTCGACACAATCACCCGCTGCATCCATCCAAGAGAGTAAATCAACCTCTGCTGAAGAAGCACGGTCCAAAGAACTCTCCTCGCACCCTATTCCGGATTTTGAGGCGGAACTTCGACCCACCCAAGTGGATCATGGTATCGAAAGTGACCCTACGTACAACTGGTTAACCCTCGGAAAGCGCCTGTGGGAGAAAATAGTGGACCATTTTACACACGCCTTACCGTCGTACTTTATGAATATGACGGATCTGGAACGGGCCAAGTGGTTGGAATCTTTGATCGAAGAAGAAGAGAACGGTATTTACAGTTCCTCCTCTACAGTGAGTGACCAAGGTTTGGGGTACTTGTTACCGAGTGGGTTTCCTAGCGCGACTTCCTTACCCGAATCCTTCGGTGAGCATCGTAATCCACTGCGCTCGCCCTTGTTATCCACAGTTGACCCCAAAGGTTCGAAAGTAAACGGAGGCTCACCAACTGACCCTGGGTTATCTTTGGAAAAGGATAGCCTGGACTATACTAGGTCGCGCAAGGTGAACGGATCCCGTTGTAAATTGACCATTGATACCCGGCTTCCTCGGCAGTATCTTGGGCCAACTTCAAACGCTTTCTCTAGTGCGGATACCAAGATGCCGAACTCCCCGAGCCACGTCGACACGACACCAAATAGTACCCGTTACTCTAAGGATGATCTTTCGTCCACTAATGGTTACCCTCGCTCTACCCTTCAGCGTTGTAATAGTTTACCTGGATCCCGCCGCAAATCGTTACGGCGACGGCTTACCTTGTCAAGGCCGGGGAAATCTCGTCATCGACTCACCAAACCCGCTTCCGATGAGGCCCTCCGGGTTAATTACACGTCACAGATATCCCGACGTCATACGGGCGATGAATTGATTTCACCTGTTTTGACTGAGCCCGTGTCCGCTGATAGTGAGCTTCGCTGCGGGTCTATTAGCTCGCTGTTCCAGGACGGTATTCGTGGGGCACCTGGTCGACGTTCGTTTCAGTCGAAACACCGCAGTCAGTTACGTTACTTGTCGGGTAGCTCTACCATTCCTTCATCGAGTATTATATTCCTGCATCCGGATATACTGAACCCGGTGCCTGAAGATGATGACGAGGATGATGTCGATGGTGCTGGGGAAGGGTACGATCAGTATACTGCTCCAGTTAATGTCTATGCGTCCGATCCCCATTTACCGCTTACACCCACGGTCGGGTCGGGCGGTGATCCCAATGGTAACGGTGGCGGACAATTATCTGCGCCGCTGTCTCCGACAAGTTCCGGTCCTGCTGGAGGTAGTGCGGCTACGTCCCCTGCGATATCGCGTCGTAACTCTACCAATGAACGCCGTCCTGTAAGGCCCCTGGGGGTGGACTTTTTCCCTTCTAGCCACCCTTACTCGCGGAGTTACCTATTGGACACTCAGAATTTTGGTAATGATCAGTACGATTTATTACCGGATAAGTATACCGATTATAGTCAGTCTCCTATGGAATTAGTGTACGGAGTGTTGGATTCGGGTATCAAGTCTTATATGCATCCGTCCTTGGTGGGGGAACTGCCTTACCTTTGGCTGCCGAGTGGTAAGGTCGAGTTTGACAAATTGGTAAGAGCCCGGTTTTCGATGGGTCCCGTCGCTTTCCTTAAACACCGTATTCGACAACGTAGAATTTCCCAACGCTTGAAGCAGCGACGACGAGCTAGTCAACAAGAAGTACGGGACATGGGTAAAGACTACGGTAATTCGGTGGCAATCGAGATGCCTGAGGACGGCATGTTGGTTCCTCCCTCGGGTATGGTAAACCGTAAGGAGAAACTTGCACGTTTCCCTACCAACCCAGTGGATACCATCAATACTCTGGGTATCCGTGGATTGCAGCAGGGTTTCCAAAATGGGCAGGATTCATTTAGTAAAGAGGATGATGAGGATGGCAATAGCGAGCCGAGAAATCCGCATAGTTGGTCAAATTCCCCCTTGCTCCAATGGTCGCTCTTGCCATCACCTGGTTCACCCATCAATGAAAACGATGCGCCAATGAATACGAACGAGCAATCAGGAAGCTCACTTTCCTCATCGCTGGGTCCAGCTCAGACCACTCCTTATCCTCTCGAGCTGCCCTACCCTATTGATATGGAAGGTCGTGATGAAGACGAAGATGTTGATGATATGGACCCGTTTGCCCTGCGTCACCACTTGCATCTCCACGCCCACTCTACCAGTGGCGGAGATGGTGGGGCACGTTCTACTCCGTCACTGACCATGTACCCTTCTGTGGCTTCCCAACCTGGAAGAAATTCACTCTCTTCGCGACTTCGACAGCGTACTCGCGTGCTTTTGGAATCTACATTGGCTGAATAACTACCTAAAAATGTAAAAGTGCTTACGTGATTTGAATGTTTTTTTTCCTACTCTCTGACTCTCATAATTTTGTTCCATAGCACTTATACAGTGTGGATGGTAATTTTACATATACCTTGTTAATTAATATCAGTCAATGATAAAGTTCTTTGGCTCAGGGGTAAATGGGTAATATTTTTTTCTTCCCCTTTTTTTGCACTATTATCCCTTGTTAATTGCTCACGTTATCCCTTCTATCATGGGAATGACAGCTTTCAAAGCTGCGACTTACTTTATTTGGTAATTTTTTTAGATATATATATATCTGTAGATTCTGCCTGACCCTTATTATCCTTAGACCCGATTTAAAGTAATAGAGTAACAACAAAAATTGAGGATGGGTCAGTTGACTAAAAATGATATAGATAAAAGTCAGTTATCAGTCAACGCAAAGGATTTTTGACTAAGGGGTAAATAGGTATTATTTTTTCTTCCCTTTTTTGTATTGCTAGCCCTTGTTTATAGGAACATGCACGTTTTGGTTTTACCTTTCTACCTTTGGTTTTCGTTGAGTTATCCTAATTTAAAGGTCATTTACCATGTCCCATTCACCCAAGTCACAACACCCCATGCCCACCATTACCCCAGTCATAATGCGGTCACACATTTGGGTATTTTCTGAACTCAGCCAAAACCCAACTGAAATCCACCAAACTTTGCAACGCGTTTATGCAAGAAGTTGTTCTTCATATGCCATGGTGTGCTACTGGTACAACTTTACGACAGGCCATTTGTCATTTGAAGATGAACACCACACAGGACGTCCTTTCAAAGAGACCTATGAATATAAAAGTGACACCATCAAACAGCTAGTTAGCGAAGACCCATTTGTGACCCTGAATGTGCTTCTGTGGGAGGTGAAATCTTTCGTGAGGGATGTTTGGAATGTCCTCCACAACCAGTTGCATTACCATTCATACCTTAGCACTTGGGTTCCCCATTCCCTAACGTCGGAGTTGCAGAATGACCGCAAAACCTTTTGCCTCAATTTCCTTAACCATTTCAGAAACCAACCAACTCTCTTGTGTATAATATTGTGATGTGTGATGAAACCTGGGTTTACCATAATAACCCCCA
>JAOPJG010001205.1:0-11628 GCA_027478255.1 Dispira simplex | reverse complement strand
CGTGATTTTTTCTGGAATTTTATTTCATCCAAAACGCTATAGAGTCGAAAAAAAATCACCCATATAGTCGAAAAAAAATCACCCAAATGGTGATGGAGACAATGGGATTTATGATAATCCCTATCCGCCTTTCAAAAAAAATAGCAAGGACCACGAAAAGGCGAGGAGTAAATTAGAGTATGGTGCAATTGAAAGTTGCATCATCCTGTACAATTTCTGATGTAGTTGATCTGGTCGAAGAGATGGGGTACCACAGCTAATAGCGGGACTTGGTCATGAGGAATACGATATATTGTACAAAGGCTGTCAAAATATCCCTGAGAAGAATGTAGGACAGCAGTCGTCGAGGTGCATGATGAAATATAAAGGTATATCATTGACGTATGCTAGGTTCTAACTGATCGACAGGAACTTCATGTTGTCCCGGCCAAGTTAGTCATACATTCATTCCGGCGTAGCATACAAGCCAACCATGCTCAGGAATACAGTTTAATAGTTGCATGATATGTGTAGTTTCTTTTAATCCTATAACGAAAAATGTGACAGAGTTGAATGTGTTCCTTACAAACGCGTATTAGCTAAATTGTAATCAATATCCCTTTAAATCCTTATAGGGCTCGAAAAAGTCACCCGTATATTATGTTTTTTTTCTTCTAGTTGGTTAAAGTACTTATCCAATAATAGAGCACCGAGTACCCGGCCATCGAGTGTCGGGTAGTCCAGACAAGGCCCTGTCGTTTCCCAATTCAGGCTCTGACTCGCCTCCACATAGGCAGCACCACGCATGAATTAATCCCCCGAGTCCCGGCTTAGCAATGTAAAAGTGGAATCAGTACAGTGCATAAATCTATATAACACAACAATTAGGTATGAAGGGCAGCCACCAATCCCCCGGATAAGTGGCAAATAACTAAAAAAAGCCTCAGAGAAAGGAATAATATCATAATTGTGACCTAAAGTCAAGCATTCCTGCCGCACATAATCGAAGTAATAAACTGTGAACGGGTAACTGGCGTAATGGCGGAAAGATGGTATCCATTCAAACTTATGATACCGCCAGCTACTCATGTTCGTCTTGTCCATTTTCCTGATACTTTCATTATTCGTGGTATTGATAATAATTATAATCAAAGCCGACCAGGCCTGGCGGTGTGACCAATGTCTTCAACATACATACCCCCAGGTCACCATATATTCTGGACCTTATGCACGGTGGCCCTGCTGTTCATCTTGACCTGAATGTATTAGCTCATGGTACCATAGTTATTCGCTCTCCGACTTAGGGACAATCATAGGTTTTTATGAATCGTTCGAATGACCTCACAAGATAAACCCTAACCAAGATATTTATTTTTTATAAACACTAATTTTGGAATGTGTTTCACATTCTTTGCAGAATAGATGTCACTTGGCAAAAGCAACAAACAAATAGAAAGTAGAAATATTACACTCATCGTTTACGGGAAATCACAATAGACCCCACCCACACTGGTTTGTTTACAAACCAGGGTGGCCCCACAGGTGGCCTTGATAGTTTGGCCGTGCACTATAATTTGATATTCGGGGGCCTTACCAATAGCAACGCAGGTGGCCAGACCGCTTAAAGCGGGGTCAGATTTCTGGAAAACTTCAGTAGAGTTTTTGTCTTGGGGTAGGCCACCAGAAGAAGCGTCATTGGCAGGCGGTGTAATCGAGGGATACGACGAAGTTGCAGTGGGGGTGCCATTAGTAGGTGACGTGTTGGCGGAGGTTTCGGTGGCATTAGGGGTAGACACCGAGGAACACTTGGATTGGTCACCAGAAGAGGCGTCATTGGCAGGCGATGTAGTCGAGGGATACGACGAAGTTGCAGTGGGGGTGCCATTGGTAGGTGACGTGGCGGCGGAGGTTTTGGTGGCATTAGGAGCAGACACCGATGAATACTTGGATTGGTCACCCGAAGATGCAGTTTTACCGCCAGCAGTAATCTCAATAATGGGCCGTTGCTTGTAAAAGTTTGAACCATCATCACCACCTTTGCCAAATTCACCAATCTTGGGGCTGTCCTGGTCGTAATTGGGAGTAAGCATTTTGGGACCCCTTAGAATTCCGCTTCCTCCTCCCCGGACTTCAATATCTGAACAGGTCATGTAGAACTCCCGGTTTCCCGATTTATTAACCCAACTCCATGAAAAAATAGCTTTACCGTCAGGGGCATCTTTGGGAAAAATTACGTTAAACGACTTTCCGCTCAAAAAACATGTGTTTAGAATAGTATGGATGGCCACAAACGTTTCGCCATCATCATAGGATAGGGAAAACTCGCAATGCCCGCCGTCGTGGATAGCTGTAGTTTCAAAGTTCACAGTTAGGGACGAACCTGCCTGGACAATCGCCACGGGAGATGCATATGGTTGGGTATGGTGACAAAGGGGAAAATTGGGCTGGTTATCGACACCAATAGGTGCCATCAAATTGTAATCTGGATTAGGATACCCACAGTTATCTAGTGGAGACCCACGTACACACGGAGACTTAGGGTACATGTGTCCCAAGCAGCCAGCTACCAAGGTAAACAGAGCAAACGCCACTTGATACTTCATGGTGGTAATTAATAATGGCAACACGTCGACAGGAATGAACAAAAGAATAGTGCGTACAATTGGAGGAAAAAAAGCTAATATCACAACCAGGTGATGGTTTGCTATCAACAAGATGTAGCGAAAGAAATGTCCGTAAAAAGTGCACAAAGGTTTACTTTGAAGAATCACAAGATCCGGTCAGATTCAAACTTCGTGTAAGAAGGATTAATTAGAAGGGGAATAGAGGACTAGAGCTCCTTCAGTGTCCTTAAAAATAATATAGAGTTAGACGACACACGCAGCGTTGTACAGTATTATAACTTATTTGACTGTCAAAAAAATGACTGAATTAAAAAAAGCTGTAGATGGCTGCAACTCACGTAGCAAGCTAGTAGAATAAATCGATCAAACGTAATATAAAAATAGGTGACAATAGAGAGAACTAGCACAGCTATGAATCTCCTAGACAATATAATAATGGTCGGCTAGGCGAGTTACTTTGGTACCGAGTGTGGTAAAATCAAAAAAAGGACAAAAGCCGGTATTTATATTATTGTCATTCATGGACAGGAATTTGGTAGAGTGGCCCATGTCGCGAAATGATAACGACGAATGTAATTTATTTTTTAATTTACTAACACCTGCTCTTACAATATTCGGGTACCAGTGTCAATCAAATTTCATAAATAAGGAAAGTGGTCCCAGATAGGACCAGGCTCATCGTGAACGTATCCTAGGTGGACATTATTTCCCAAAATTTAATAGTAAAAAAATTCCACCTGAGGGTTGATTATAGAAATGGGTAATTTTTTTCTATAAAATGCGAAATCTGCCTGAATTGAATAGATCTCTCACAAAATTCTATTGGTTAAATGGTAACTGGTACATTTTTTTCTCCGAATCGCTGTATAGACGGAAAAAAAATCACCCAAATGAATAATGGGTACCCGTTCTATACATGACATTAAGAATCATCTGGTGGATGGCCCAGTTCATTCTATACCAAAAGCAACTAACCGAAACCAAAGGACAGAGCGATGATCTAGCGTATGGCGTATTATACGGACCGAACAATGTTCTTTTTTCGGTACAGGGGTACTTATTATATCTGTGGGCTTCAAAGGATTTATTTCCTTGACCTTATTATCCCGAACTTCAAATTTTTTAATTTTCACGTTTTTAGAAATGCCGTTAAATAGGCAAAATTTGGCTTGAAGAGGGACCAGAAAATATTAGTTACCATGTCGAGAGTTAGAGGAGAATATACCTCACAGCATCTAGAAAAATAACACCAAGTTACGGTGCGGAAAATAAAGGAACCGGTCTACGAACAATACAGTATTTCTCGGAGGGTTGGGCAGCAACATCGAAAATGGTACTTCAAACGGTTCTTGTTGCCAATCCTTGACAAGTTTCCACCAATTTACTGACACCTATCAGCTCTACGTACGCCGCCCTACGCCAAGCAGGGTCCCATATTGTGTAGGTGGATACCGGACTGATTGTGACGTAATTAAAAGTATAAGCCAGTGGGACGTTGTATTTTTCTTTTATTCCTTCAACACCGGCAATATCCAATGCCAAGAAGGGAATGGTTTAGGCTCCAGTAGTACATATTTAATAAAGAAATTCCACATCCTCTGGGTAACAGGCGAATACACCTAGGATTAACACAAAAGCAATGCTGCTGTGGGAGTGGTTGCTGAAAACGAGAGCGAATTTGAAAGGGGATAAAATTAAGCGGTATAATCAGGGCGTCAACTTGCATTTCAGGATGACTGTGGTAAATCTATAGGTCTGCTTTCTCCGGGAGTCTTCCTTTTTTCGCTCTTTTTTTCAGCAAAGGGTGGTCTCATTATCGTAAGAGAGAGGCCTCTTCGTGGTTTCTTCTCCTCAAGTTTGTTACAACACCAATAGATGCAGTGGTACGCTGTACTATGTTATGCAATGGAACTTGAGTTTACTCATACAAGTTTAGGCCCGATTCCAGCCAAGATATACGGCTGGCCAAAGGTACACATAAACACGAATGTCTCTCTGTCCAGCCTCCACGACCATCAGGGATGTGTAAAAATATCCTGACTATATTATTCATGCTATAGGCAATAGTGATATCATTGAGATCAACAGCTACTACTATATAGTAAAACGTATTAAACTGACCCTTGGGGAGTGGATGAGGAAGATCATTCGAAATCTTCCACCACTTAGGCCATGCACCAACAGGAAAATTTATCATCTCATATAGCATGACTTACAATGAAAAAAAAGGAACTGGAAGCAGGTGGGATGTTGCCTTGCAGCCTAAGCCTTACGCCACAACAATTTTAACAGTATTTGCATATCAGGAGCATATCGAGCTCTTAGTGAACTGGAGTGATTAAAAAAAATGAAAAGCGCAGCTATGCTATTTTCATTGCTCGGCAATCACCAAACTATAAATATCCCTATCCCATCCTTTATGAAAATTTCCAAGAAGCCATATGGGTAGTTTTTTTTGTCTATATAGCAATTTAGAGCAAAGACGTACCAGTAATAATTTAACCAATAGGATTTTGTGAGCAACCCATTCAACTTTGGCGGATTTATCCCTATATAGTGGAAAAAAATCACCCATATAATCAACGCTTTGAACTAAAACCAATACTCTTTTCTGACACCACAATAGTCAGTGTGTGGTATTACTCTAGGTGTGTTCGAATCCACTTTTTCAAATTTTAAATCTTTTTATATTTGCAAATCATGTACCAAAAAATGCTCATAGTTACACGCAACGACTTCAATCTGGACCATTATTCCATCGACGAATTCAATGAGTGCCCATATGGGTGATTTTTTTTTCCACTCTATAGAGAAAAATCCGCCAGCATTGAGTAGGTCTCTCACTAAACTCTATTGGTTAAATTATTACTGGTACATCCTTGTTCTAAATTGCTATATAGACGAAAAAAAACTACCCATATGGTTTCTAGTTGTTCGCGCCTGCCAACTGCGAACACGAAATTTATCGCTATAAATGTGGTAAAGGCACTTCCATGGCTACTGATAGAGTGGTATTCTGTTACAGACCTACCCAGTGTATGTGAATTTGACGTATTCGACTAGATTAGCTTCGGAAAGACTGATGAATGAAAAACCAACGCGGCTTTGCCTTGACCCCGTAAATGTTGAACAGTCACTCGGGTTTATACACGTGACACATGGCTATCACCGTATTTCTTTTTTTTCCTACGCCCTCCCTTATTCACGATTTACATGTTTCACTTATGTCATCGTCATCAGTTGGGTAAAAAGTGTTCCGGTTTTGGGTAACCTATACCACCTGTGGGTTAGCGAATATACGGGTAGTTTTTTTTCTATATAGCGATTTGGAGCAAAATTGTACCAGCTAATAATGTAACCAATGGGATTTTGTGAGAGATCCATTCAGAGCTAGCGGATTTTTCGCTATATAGTGATAAAAAATTATCCCCATGGAAAAGGAGTGGTTTATTTTGGCACTTCACTTTCACAATTGACAGCCTGTCAACATTTTAGTCGGATATCGTGCTTCCATGTCAGAACTATAATAAATACTTGTTTTTCTCACTCCTTTTTTTTCTACATTATAATATTTTTCACACAAGGCCCTTTGGTATACAGTTGAACGGAACCTTTATCTTGCCATTAAGTCGAGTAATCGGGTCCGACCTGTTTAGAATGACCCAGGTATCAACAACATGACAAGTTTCAAACTAGTGCCCCAGGACCAATCAGGCACTGCTAACGTAATAGTAGTTTCCAAAAATGTAGGGGACGGCATGGCCAAGGCGGGTACTCATTGCGTCTTACCCCAGGACAATTTCACCACACCGTTACAGCGGGTCCTTTTATGGGCTAGCGGTAATTTACAGCGCATTCTTAGCGCTTTCCATAACACACCGGTGTCGATCAAGGTACTCCACCACAAGGCTATAGACCCGGATTCGGGGTTGGTTTTGGAATGCTTTGTGCCGCCACCACAGGCTTTGCTGTACGATCGCAAAATTCACCTGGTGGGTAACGAACGGTTGCTTTGCGTGGCGAATTCGAAGATCGCGGTGTGGAACGAAACTTTTAAAAACTTGTTGGTCAACGAAGGCGTGGGTATTGGTCAAATCTTTTATTATTGCAAAATCGTGCCAGACTTTCGCTTGCTACAGGTGGGCGAGAACGTAAATGGGTCTTTTTGGCGCTTGTATTCGTTAAGTACCGATGGTATCTATTTCGAAATTCATGAATGGTTCCCATCCGATGTGTTTATTTCGGAAAACAACACGCTGAAAGAATAGCGGTCTTTTTCTTCTGACATATCTATTTCCTCCTGGTGAAGCTATAGATGGCTTCACTTGACACCATTGTTATTTCATTTTACATATTCGTTTCTATACCAATATAAAAGGGTTGAAGGCTTAAATTTCGGTGCTTAGTTGCATTCGCAGCGTGGGGAAAGCGCGGTCTAGAATTTTATTTTAATATAAATTTTAAATGTTAATATATTTGAAATATATGTAAATAGGGAAACCCAGACGGTGGATTGAATCAGCACCACATTTAAGGAATATTTAAGCGGTGCATTCTAAAGGGATTCAACAGTCACTACGTGGTCTCTAGTGCGCTCCGAAATATCTGAGACAAGGATTGCTCATTCATTAACTTTATTGTGGCTGGTACATTTTTTTACGATAATTCTTGTAGTGGTGTTCAGGATGAGCCCACTGCATCACGTTTTGTAAAAACGATGCTCTGCGCTTCTTGTTTCTTTATTTCGTTAATTGATCCCATCTATTGGCCATCTGTTTTACTCCCTCTCCTTCACTTTGTATTTTTCTGACCTATTTTCTACTTTCTTGCTTTTACATATTGTGGTTTAAGATGAGTACCTCGTCAACACTCGCCAAGGGTGGTAAGTTTCGCGACGTTTTGCCCCGTATCAACCATTGTAGATGCAATTGGATCCAACTAACGCTTTACGGGTCCAATGTTTCACATTCGAACGCAATAGGGAACCCTATTACGCTACCCATAATAGCACGGATGTGGTACTAATTTTACAAGTATATAATAATTATTTTATCAACTCCGATTCCTCGTTTGGATTGCCGTTGATTTTCGTCTGACGCTTTCCCTCCATCGCAGCCCAAAGCGCGTCCTCCACCGAAGTTGAGCAGGAAATTCTACAACTCGGGGAACGCTACCGAGATGCACACCAAGCCACTGAACTGGGCCAGCTCATTCGCGATTCCCGGGACAAGCTGAGTAATCTGTCCAAGGCCAAAACGACCAAAATTAGTAAGTATCTTGAGGAGTTAAAAAGGACACGGTCTTCACTAGGTCCAAATTTTTACCATCGTTTTTTTACGATGCCCATGGAATGAATGTCATATTAATCCTAACCACTCTACGCCAATACTGTGTGGATACGGTAATTTCTAGTCAAAACCTTGCTCAACCACTTTGCCGAGATTCCCGGTTCGCTGAACGAACAAATTACCATCTGTAAAGAGTCGTCAGAATGGGCCAAGGAACAGAAACGCCTTTTTCTCAAGCAGTCGCTAGAAACACGCCTGGTGGCCTTGTATTTGGACAACCGCATGTTCACCGACGCGCTTCACCTCGTTGGTCCATTGCTTAAAGAGCTGAAGCGGCTGGACGACAAGATGATGCTGGTGGAGGTACAGTTGTTGGAAAGCAAAATCTATCACGCATTACGTAACTTGCCCAAAGCCAGAGCGGCACTCACCTCCGCACGTACCTCAGCCAATGCTATCTACTGCCCTCCTTTGGTGCAGGCCTCCCTGGACATGCAGTCGGGTATTCTACATGCGGAGGAACGGGATTATAAAACCGCCTACTCTTATTTCTACGAAACTCTGGAAGGCTATTCCTCGCAGGATGATTCCCGAGCCATGGCGGCCCTCAAATATATGTTGCTCTGTAAAATTATGTTAAACCAATCGGAGGATGTCAACGCCATCGTCCACGGTAAACTGGCCCTGAAATATCCTGGATCCGATGTGGAGGCCATGACCAGTATCGCCAAGGCCCACCAGAACCGGTCGCTTAACCAATTCGAAAAGGCCCTGAGTGCCTACCGTAACGAACTGGGTGAGGACCCCATTGTACGCTCCCATTTGGCTAAGCTGTACGATACCCTGTTGGAGCAAAACCTGGTGCGGGTCATTGAACCGTTTTCCCGAGTGGAGATTTCTCACATTGCCCAGTTGGTCCACTTGCCTACCGACCAGGTAGAAAAGAAACTTTCGCAGATGATCCTGGACAAGGTATTCCACGGTGTGTTGGACCAAGGGGCCGGATGTCTTATTGTATTTGAACAGCCCGCTACTGACCATGTTTACGACTCGGCGTTGGATACTTTGCGCAATATGGGGGCCGTGGTAGAGTCATTATACGAAAAGGTAAATAGAGTGAAATCGGTTGTAATTTTTGAGGCTCCGTGCGATACAGAATATTAGTGGCCAATGGTGGTCGGGTAGATTGGTTCCAGGACATGAAGGTAAGATCCATGCTTCGCATTTTTTTTTGATGTTGGCTAACTTTTAATCACCATGGGTTGTAATATTTCTTGAACTTGTACGATTATGAATCTTCTGTAGGCGGCTACCTTGTCGTAAACAAACGCTGTAAAAACTGGACTCCGGTATACACGAGCCGAGTGGTTCGGTGAATATGTATCCGCGGATGATTTGACATAACTTACAGATACTACAATTCCTTCGGTGCGGTTTGAATTTCTCCCCTATGGTTTATCTACCCTTTTTGTGGTTAGTTGATTTTCTTTTTTTTAAACAAACTTGTTTTGTCGAATCACTTGTATTACTGTTCTTGATTTTGGTGCCAACTCTCATTAATTTGAATGTGGGAAAGTGATTTTATTCATTGTGATAGTCAGATAAAGATAAATAGCCATACCTCTTGTGAACTCGGTTATGTACACGAATACGGTGCTGTATACCATAAAATTGACTTTCTCAAAGCGCTTGATCGTTCAATTTTACTAGGTGTTTTTCACTGGGCGTGAAACCTCGGTGATGACCGCCAGCCCTATTGGCTCGACTTTTTCGCGAAGTAGCATTTTCAAAAGGATTTTAACAGGGTTCACAAAGAATAGCACCAAAATATGAGAATGAAATCATCCCCTTTTAATATGCTGCACCAGCAGGAAGCAGCAGTACTTACAATTCAAATGTCGGCAATTTCGTTTATTATTATATATAAAAGTTGCATGCCTATGTCGCCAATGTATCATCAAGCCAAGGCCCTGTACCACCACAGGCTCTTATCATCGGAAGCGGACACCAACCGATCGCCGGTTTCGTTAAAGGCCACTCCCCATACCTGATCCGTGTGGTGAGCGAGGGTATCAGTACACTGACGGCTAGCGAGGTCCCAGGTTTTGACTGTCTGGTCGCTGGAGGCGGTGGCTAAACACTGACCGGATGGTGAAATGGCCACGGAAAGAATGCGTGAGGTATGACCTTGAAAGGTGTACACCATTCGGCGATCCCGAATGTCGTAAAGATAGGTTAGTCCGTCGTCGCATCCAACATACAGCAGTGAAGTATCAGTGGGGTTGTACGCCAAGGTTCGGATGGCCATGGCTTGGTCGTGCAACCGGTGCAACAACTTACCCGCAGCCACATCCACGATATCCACCCCACCCACTTTAGTCCCACAGGCTAAATGTTGACCATCGTCAGGGGAAAAGGCCAGCGATAAAACAAAGCCTTGCAGTGTATCGACCTTGTGAATTTTGGATGCGGTTTCTACGGACCACAGGTTAAGAATGCCGTCGTTTGACCCACCTGTAGCCACGATGGTCCCATCTGGCGACAGTTGGGCTCCCCAGGTTTCCAGTGGATCCGTATGAAAGCTTGAGATTCGCTCACCATTTTCCAAATTCCATAAAATCATGGTATTGTCTAGAGAAGCTGTCAATGCCTGCTTTCCAACACTATCCGTCGATACCGAGGTCACCGCCAAGTGGTGTCCTTGGAGAGTATACACAAGTTCGTGGTTATCCCCTCGCCAACACTTGGTAGTGTCGTCGGCTGAACTCGTCAGTACCAAATCGGTACCTTTGGACCAGGTGACGCTCCAGATTCCGCTACTATGGGCATTGTACTTTTCGTATAGTCCCGTAAACATAGTGTATAAAGTAAGCCGTATAAATCGAAAACGAAGCAGAAAAAGTCTTTGGAATTACGAGACAGAAGGGATGGCGGAGAAGTTTTTGCGGAAATGAACAATCGACGATGCCGTTGTTGGTGTATAAGGGTTACTAGTTCGCAGATGTAACTGAATAAGTGACGTGCTCTGGTTAAAAAAAGCGCATTGGAATCAAGTCGAATAACCTGAGTTGGCTAGGTGCTCAAGGTTGGGATTTTTGTAAGTGTGGATTGCACTGGTTGGAGATGGGGCCTTTAACGAACACACATATAACACCAAACTAGGTGAGGAAAGGTTATCAGGGCCATTTTCCGAACGAAACGCGATATTGGATAGTAATTAACAAAAAAAATCCCATAAATTTATTGGTCTTTAAACCTTCACATGTATTATTTTTTTTTCGGCCAGCGGAATTCACTTTTTATTTCTGGCCTTTTTTTTGTTAACAAAGGTGAAGAGTTAACCTTTTTGGTTATTTGTTGCCTTAGTAACTAGACGTATGTATTAGAGTAATGGTAGAATAACACACGCCCGTCCAAATTCTTTACTTTGAATTACCTACACTTTCGTTGACTCAGGTTGACCGTAGACCTTCTCCACCTTCGCTACAACGACAAGAAATCATGTCACGCCCAGAGCACATTGCACCGCCTGAGGTATTTTACAACGACACCGAGGCCAATAAATACACAAGTAATTCTCGTATTGCTTCTATTCAGGCGGAAATGTCCTTTCGGGCGTTGGAATTGCTCAATCTTCCGGCCGACCGGTCCTGTTTTTTACTCGATATCGGTTGCGGGTCGGGACTAAGCGGCGAAGTTATCGAAGAGGAAGGCCACACGTGGGTGGGACTGGATAT
>JAOPJG010001204.1:0-11647 GCA_027478255.1 Dispira simplex | reverse complement strand
CGGGAAGGCGTGTTTCCTGAATGCTTTGTGGCCGCCAGACCCAAGGAGGCCGCGGTGATCCTCTGGATGATGGCTAGAGACCCCAAACGGCGTCCGACTGCCGTGGAGATTCTTTCCCTTCCGTTGTTTGACACACTGATTGCCACCGTGGCCCAATTACACGACGAAGTACAGCGACACAAGGCGGAAAAGCAACAGTTGCAACTTGAAGCGGATGAGTTACGACGCAAAGTGGCCACTCTGGAGGCTCAACTCCAAGAACAATAGACTGGACTGTGATAACATTAGAACGCGTACGCTGGTATTGTGATGTTGATTACGCAACTAGTGATGTATTTTTAGTAGGCAAATAATAAAGCTGAGTCCATCGTTCAATCCTCTGTTTGTAATCACGTTGTAGGACAAATACAGAAGTTCTGCATTGTTTTTATTTTTATTTTTGTTTTTTTTTTTCAACACATTCAAACTTGGTTTGTATGAGATGGGTGGAAAGTACAATTTAATTAGTGTTAATCGAAGCCCCCTCTACGGTGAAGGGTTCGGTTGACTCATTAAGCAATTTCGGTTAAGGTGTTCGACCTCTTCCATCTGTTGTTCTATAAAAGTGAGTCCCTTCTGGCATTCGATAATGGCAGCGTGTTTGATCGCTATATCACGTTGTAGAGCCAAAATTTCCTATAGTAGATGTAACATCCATAGTGTAATCCGTCACATATTCAACCCCCTAGGGTAGTTAGAACTCCAAGTCTTGCAGAAACAATGGTGAAGGTGATATCTGGCTAGCAATGGGTGAGACAAAACACATTGAATCGATTTGTAAAACAAAGACACATACGTCACTTACCTCGGTAAGCGCAACGTGAGTGAAGCGAGATTCTTCCTGGGTAATTTCCCATATTTCGCGGTCCAGGGCTACTATGGACTGTTGTACAGACTCTTTGATGGCTATGTAAGAATATCATAAAATGGGAGGGTGGAGATACGAATGAGCCGAATATCAGTATCATAAATAAGGTCAAGATTAGTGAGGGTAATCGCTATATGTTTTTCCTCTTTTACAACTTCCATTACTTCTGTTGTAACATGCTACTGAGAATAATGGTCCAATGGGAATTCCACAGTTGTGAAGGATACATAATACTGCCTATTGAGTACATACCATCCAAATCTCCCGGGTTGGGTTCAGCGGTTGACAGCATTTCTAACCACTTGTCTACTTTGGTGCCCATATCAAGGGCTCTGTTTGCAAACGACATGGTTCGTTAGAGGACTATAGAACCAACAATGCCTATTATTGCTGTGTGTAGAAGTAGAATGGCCACGAGAAACCCATCCAGTAATGCACTGGGAGCATGAAGGAAGGGAAAAAAAAAAGACCCCAAGAACAACGTGGTCAAAAGAAAAAAAACGAAACGTGGTGAAAGTGATGTGATGGGAGTTATAACCGTCTCTTTTGTGTAATTCTCTTAAGCATCTACTTGACTATAGGATTCGTGCCTCTTCACGTTCTCCTTATTACCTATCGTGCACTGCTTCGTTCTAGTTGAGATATTCCTTTTTTGGGTGTCTGATTCTTTACCCTATTATTTCACCTTTTCCCACTGGGGCCTTTATCTAATAATCCCTATTCCTACATTGTTGTGTAATATAGGCACTTTAAACAGCATGACGTCCTTGGCCGTAATGAAATTCCGTTCGTATTTAGAACAATCCTGTTGGGTACGCGTTACTGACGACCGCTGGTTCGAAGGTCATTTAATGTGTACCGACCGTGACTGCAATATCGTACTAGCCCGTACTTGCGAAATTCGTGGAGGTAAATAGTGGTAACATTTAGTGTCATAAGTGACCTTGAACAGGAATGACCGATAACTACCAAGTTGCAATAGCTGGCGAAGGTGGTTGGGGTTGATTGAAAATTGCTCCAAGGGGACCTGCACTCTAGAGACGATTGGCGCTAATATTCTTACTGATTCGGACAATTTGTTTCTCTGTTTACTATTTCTGTTATTTATTTTTCCCCTTAGATCTTACCCAACCAGATTCCAAACGTTTTGTTGGACTTGTCATGATTCCAGGGAAACATATCGTGGAAATACTCGCCAAACCACTACCCGGTATAAATAGCCCCCCTTCCGAGCTATATACCTAAACTTGCCATTCATTACAGGATATCCCACGCTCTGCCTTCCTGACCATTGAATAAATGTCTTACATGCAGGAAAACCTCCACTCATCCAAATTGAAATTTTTCAGTTATACCCGTGTACTATTATTGTATGTTTAATAAAAAGATTCTGTATCCGTAGCTGACTTATTAATACATCAGTTGATTTATGAAAAAAAAACTTGGTTTAGCAGGTTGACACCGAATCCTTTATAATTCTCTAAAAAAACAACTTGCGCCTCGTAGCCATGTATGTGGTGTAAACGTCCGAGTCCCCAAGGAAAACCACGTTGTTCTGACAGGAACCCGAGGAAGCGTGTACTGTAACGCGATCGCCCACAGCCACACGGGGGTATGCAATTCGGCCAAAACGAAAGCCCAACCTAGTCTAGCTAGAACCCGCATTACCTTTCTCAAAGACAAACGCCAGTTTTATTGGGAAATACGGGGCGTTTCGGTGCTATCGGCAGACTTGATGAGCTGTTCCAAGTGTTTACCAATATCACTAGAGGTCAACCCATCGACCGAAGCTTTGCTTTCACGGGCAAAACTATAGCGAGCGTAAATGGAAGCGTGCACACCGTGTGCTTCACGAATTAAGATCGGTAATCCAGGGTTGGCTTGTTTAATGGCAGGGTAGTTTTTGGTCAGGAACTCGCGTAAACCCTGACTTTGGGGTGATGTTTGGCACAAATGGAATCGCAATTCCTTTAGGTTTTTGGTAAGGGCGCCTTTCAACGACATGATCAATATTTTGGATTTGTTGGAGAAAAAGGGGGAGTTGGGCGACAAGGGTAATAAATGAACCAGGGTCTATTGGGGTTGTAAGGAATTGGCATGCACTAGTCTCAAGCTAAGTTGAAAAGTTCTGAAATAAATTTTTAAAAAAATGCGAATGACAGAAATGCTGTTCGAGCAGCAAGTACATTGGTATTAAGCAATTTACATTGCAATTGGTTTGTATGACACACCTCATACCGCTTCCTCAGGCTATAATGGGTTGGGGAACAATTAAAGCTGCGACCTAGAGGCGATTGCCAGCAAGGTCACATGATCCAATATTTTTCAGCCTAAATATAAACTTGTCACCAGTATGTAAACTGACTTTCCGCAAGTGGTGCCAGGAAATTATGATTCTTGACCAAACTCTTTGTATTTATAATGTCTCTCTATTCCATCTTTAACATACAACGATTTTGTCATTTTTTGTAGTGGTGGCCTCAGAAAGAGCTAAACGCAAGTCTGAAGATGGGTGAAGTTCAATTAACTACCTTTGGTATATTTCTTTTCCTCGAAGAAAACAGCATAGAATAGCTACAGGAAGATAATCTTTTTCTGATATGTATTTTTAACAGAAATAAGAGAAATTGGAAGGGAAGTTGACGGACAGAAGCCCGTTGGTTTTACAATCATGAAATTTCGAGATTTATCGCTCATTCTTGCCAATACTGAACGTCACACACTTTGATGACTGGAAATGATGAACTAAATGTTTTCAAAGGTAGGGCAGTAATTCAACCGCACCAAATAACACTATCGTAGATGGAATGGAAAGCGTTAGCGAACACCAGTAGAGCTTATGCTCGGAATATTTTTATCCACCTTTCCACCCTCAGGTATCTTCTAAAAATAGCTTCACTGAAAGACTATCCAAAATACATGAATGGATTCCCCCGCATTTTGAACCACTGCTTACACGTTCAACCCAATTTACAGCTTAATTATTGAATTAGGATTTTTGCTGTTTCCTTTTTTTTTTTTTTGAAAGACATGTAAACTGTTGGTAAGTTTCCCAAGACTGCCTATTTCACTATAAAGATGAGCCTGTTGGAAATTGGATAAACAGTAGCCTTTAATAAATGATGGGTAAACAGTATATAGTTGTTAAACATATATAGTATGCACAAGGCATATAAACTGAGTGTAAGCTAGGATAAACAATAAAGTAAGCAATGGCTTCAAGAAAGAAGTTCCACGTCATCAATGATAGTTTGGACAGTGGATTATATACCTCTGATAAGAGGGGATAAGTCACGTGAGGAATAATGTAACCAGAGACAGAGAACACTGAAAAATTAACAGAGCCGATTGGTGATTTTGATTATTATCCCCTTTTTGGTAAAAACGAACACGTAGATGATTAGCAAATCGCTGGCTCGCATCAGCAGAAGTACATACGCTCATAAATTACGGCTGATGTACGACAATATGTGACTAGTAAAAATCATACGTGAGAACACTAATGTTGGCTTGAAAAATGAAAGTCCGGCGGATCCAGCAAATATACTAGAAATAAGAATGATAAAAACCCTGTACCTATTTCATTCCCTCCCATCCCAACCCATACAGACTGCTTCCTTAGCCACTTACAGGTAAGTAAAACTAGGTTGGTAGGAATCCCCAGTAACCCAGTTAAAGTAGAAGCGGAAAGGCACAAAGGAACGTTAACCTTAGGAAAACTCTTCAGTGGTTACCATGCATATTGGCACCTTACGTAACATTGGAATCATTATATTTATTATTTAAAACCCATTATAACCCACCTTTATCATTAAATGTTGTGCATACGAAAAATAATAATCTCGGAACATAACCATATTAGCATAAATGAATACAGTAGAACAGACATGAAGTGGTGCACACACTTCACGAAGCGTATCAATATATATCAAGTTCGACCTTGCACCTATATTTCACCAGTTTCAGAAATAATCACTAGGAAATATCATCATCTGTTAATAAAAAGCAACTGACTGACTAAACGGCCAATATGCAATGTCAGAAAAGAGCTAACTTAAATTAGTTTAGGATGTCATCCACACTCAAGTGAGACGGGGCAGAGGAGGGGAGTTGCGGTCTGGTGCGTTTATTTACCAGTTACGGAGGAAACCAAAATAGTTCGCTGTGAAGCCGCTGGCACCACTGTCATCAGTAGGTCCGCCTTCTAATCCACTCCCACTAGAGACACCTAAAGTAGAGACTTTAATAAAGGGGCTATTCTCAATAGAAACACCCTTTCTAGATGTGGTTGTTTTGAAGTTGGTGTTATTAATGGCTACCATGGTGGAATTGTCGATATTGGGAATGCGCTTTGGCCAATATAGAATATATTCGGGGTTTCCAGCAGGTGCGGCCGTAACAGTGCTGACTAAGACACCCACGATGCAAACCATCACGAAACGTGCAGAAACCATTTCGAAGGGATATAAGTAGAGAAAGGGATTGTTTCTGGTGGAATGTGTATGAGACTAGCGAGCACGGAATACAAAGTATAGGGAGATAAACGTGCTGGATGTTACACGTTATTAACTGTAGAGTAATGGAGGTAAGAGTTCATGATATTTTTTTTTCGCTGGAGATGTCAATACGTATTTATACCGTATTGATGTGTAACGAGCGACCCGTTCCCAACGCATGGGCGTGTGCAGTCAGTCAGTGGAAAGTTGCCTACCTGCTCCATTTTGTCGCACTCTCCGTTAGGTGAAATGTAATTATCTTTTAAATATTTGTGGTTGAACACAAGGCATTTTGCCTTGTCGATCTAATGTTCACTAATTACCTGGCAAAAATTAAATTATTGTTATTTTCCTCCTGGCTTCCACAATTGAAGCATAGGATGTTGGGTTGACAAATGTGTTCTTGGTAAGACCTGAGTTTTAATCTGTGAGATGTAAACAGCCATAAAAAAAGAGAGACGGGAAAAAGATATAGCCCTGAAGTAAGAATTTGATTCTAATGGATGAGATTGGCTCAATGGCGATGCACGACTGATTGCCCAACCGTGGTGTTCTCTATTGATTACTTGGCGCATTCTAGAGTCTCATCTGTTAATACAACTTTTATATGTGGCGGTTAATTCGACAGAAGGCACAGTACAGTAAATTGCGATCGCCCAGGAGATATCTTTACCTTAAAATGAGCGACAATATTCCTAATTGTCCCTGTCATCTTATTGGCAGTACATAGTGAAGCCAGACAAAGACAAGGGACACGTCGAGACCAGATCTTACCGAAAGAGGGCTATACTTAGTCGAGACATTTTTGTCGTGCTTTCGTAAACAGCCTTACTTAAAACGGATTTGATGGGGAATAGAATAGTGGCCTTCCATACCACTCCATCGCAAAGTTATTAGCAAATTAACTACTGGTATAACAAAGAAGGATTTCACTGTGTGAGGAGATAAAGCACGATGTGATGTGCATTTGCTGATATTTCTTGGGATAGGTTGGTTGTACAACGTTACCAACAGGTAATTACGGTTACTGAAATCCATGGCTGAATAAAGGAGGTAGTAATGCAGGATACAGATAAATGAAGCCCTAATATACCCAGATGGAGATCCATAGATTATCACCCACGATTTATCCTGTTGAAGACGCAACAATGTGCATACTGCACATCAATTCTTTGACGTGATAATGTATACTCTGAAGGGTAGCAATCGATTTTTGTAACCCTTGGTGTGGGTAAAGGAACAGACAACATGATTAGCATGTGTAAAACTCTAGGCGGTGGCTTGAACTACATTATGTCGGTTTTGTCTTAGTTTCCTCTTGTCAGATAAACCGAGATGAGAATAACATCGCCCAGAGGTACTACTAGGTTCAATGGCAATAGAAGATTTCGCCGAATCTCGAATAGGTATAACAAAATCTTTCCATTCATTCCTCTTAAGTGTTGTCGTCCGAGAATGTGTAATAACATCCCTAAATGTTTTCCAAGGAATTTGTTGAGCAGGAGCATAGTGCCCGAAACGTACTCAAGGCAATGTTATTGTGTGAAAGGAATTCGCTGAATAAGCCGGCAGTCACATTTTACTTTATTTTTATTTTTATTTTTTTAAAAAAAGAAAGGAACAGCGCCAGTTTGACCGTTGACAGCGGTAAGACATTTAACTGATGCTTTATTTGACACGTCATGGCGCTCCACATGTTCCATTCGTAGGTTCTAATGAGTAAACCAGTGTAAATTGGCAGTACAGTTTCACGATTGGAGATCTACTAATTATTGTAGCTTAATCTTGCCTATTTTCATCATCTCCACTTGGCGTGGAGGTATTAATTCAGTGGGGAAAATGCCACAAAAATATTTTATCTAGCTCGTAGCGTTTTCACAAGACACATACCCAGAAGCAGGACGTGCTCTAAATTCAGCTATGGATTATATCGTGAGGGAAATGAAGGGGGCCCCCACTATAGGCAGTTGGGGATAGTACCTTACCATTTCAATGTATGTAACCTGAAACAGTAGGTAAAGAAAATCAAAAGTTCACCAACAATGGCCGTGATCTTCGCGCAACAGCTTCAGCATAATCTGAGCGACCTGTCACAAAGCAAACACTCTGTCACTAGGGTGAAAATAGGGCTGGGTAGTCCCTTACAAGCATATCACGCCCTTTCCGACCACAAATCACGTGATATGTATTTCGGATACATTGGTGCTGTGGGCTTTGTACTTTTTTTCTACAAACACACTCCAGCATGAACCTTAAAACATATCAAACAGGCGGATGGATAGCGCTTCCCCCTCTTAAAATCTTTGTATTTTGTTCCAATACCCTGTTGCTAGGTACGTGTTTATTGCGATATTACCGTGAGTGTTCAACACCACGTCTCCCTCTGCCCAGCCGACTCGAATGATGACTTAGCGTATCCATCCATCCATCCATCCGTTCTTCCCTTCACTGGAACACAGTTGCAGTTAGACAGATTGGGACTCCACGGACTCCACAATTAGCGTATAGTTCAGTCGGGTGGCTGAGCGTAAAAAAATCAAACATGCAGTCGTGGTATCCAAAAACAGATGGCGTAAACTCTACTCCAGAAAGTGAACGATAGTGCTAACTTTGTTTGATATTGATTATGAGACCCTATGTATACCCCTATGCATCCATCCATCCATCCATCTTTCTCCCGGTCCCTTATTTTTTCCCGTTTCCGTTTACCAGAGTTGTAGCCATGGTCCGTTACTCCGCCACCCCCGCTAACTCCAGCAAGTGTAAGTATTTCGTTTTTCAATCCAATACAATTCAAGCCAGGTCATAATGTCTAAATCCCGACAGAAGAATTAGTGAATGTAAACTGTGCAATCCTCATTTGCTTCCCGGTACTGATGATAGGTGTAGGGAATATAAGGAATATTCGGTATCAGTATTGGTTGGTGAATTGTTCAATTTTTCATAGCGATTAACTTGAAATTGTGTCTTACGGAAACTACACCGGTGAATCGTGCCTTTCCTTATTTCTACCATTGACCGCCTTTCTTAACACGAAAATCTATATTATGATGCGCGTTTTCGTCGTATAGCGGCCATGACCCGTGGCTCGTACTTGCGTGTTCACTTCAAGAACACTCATGAGACCGCCCGGGCCATCTCTGGCATGAACTTGAACAAGGCCTTCAAATATCTCGGTGACGTCAAGGCCCACAAGCAGTGCGTTCCCTTCCGAACCTTCAACGGTGGTGTAGGTCGTTGCGCCCAGGCCAAGGCCTTTGGTGCCACTCAGGGTCGCTGGCCCATCAAGAGCTGTGTGTTCTTACTCGGCCTATTGAAAAACGTCAAGGCCAATGCCGAAGCCAAGGGTTTAGACTTGGACCGTACCATTATCAAGCACATCCAAGTGAACGCTGCCCCCAAGCAACGCCGCCGCACCTACCGTGCCCACGGTCGTATTAACCCCTACTTGAGCCATCCTTGTCACATTGAAATCATCGTCACGGAAGAAGCCACCCAAGTGGAAACGAAGAAGGCCGAAAAGAAGGTGGTGATTCACAACCGTCGTGTTTTGGCTAAGAAGGCGGCCATCGTGGCTGCTAAGCGTGCTAACTAAATAACCACTGTGCCTCTGACAACAGGTGGTTGGATTTTTATGTTTCAACCATACCTAACCATTTGGACCAAGGATGTATCTGCCGTAATAGCATGGCTTTTGCCAAAAAAATACAAGAAATAAAAGGATACCCTTTTTACAATTTCGTAGCGCATTATATTTTTATCACTCTACCGTTGTGAAAGACTGTAGGATTTTTTGTATGGGGTATAAGCTGGAGAAGCTTTGGTGCAATGTGGGTTAATTACGCATAATTTTCGATCTGTCCCTCATTTAGCTCATAGCTAACTACATGTTGAAAATATTTCAATTACTTAATTTGGGCCTCCCAAATGCAGCACAATCCCATGCTCTAGCCACTGACGCTGAATTGCTAGCTACTTTGGGAAATTACAAACGTTTTCACTGGTCAACAGCACAATATTGCGAAAATGAGCCAAAACTAGGGGCCACATCTTTTGGGTGCTGCGTTGTCCCTAATCATGAGGTGGATGTAGCTCCAAAGGGACTAACCTTAGGGTGACTATATCCCCTGACAACCACTCAAATGCAGAAAAGGCCACTTTGTGGACTTCAGTAAGACTGGTATTACATATGATCCAGTCAATCTGAGTGATTTCTCTACCCTATATAGCGATTTAGAGCAAAGGTGTCCCTGTAACATTGTGGACAATTTATTTTATACTTGGCTGATGACACACCACTGTGGAGGTACCATCTCCATAATTACAATAAATGATAAAGAAAAATTACCTCCTGAATGGCCAGAATATCACTTAACAGTGAGTATTCTGAGGCTAACTCATGCAGGCAGGCCACCCCACCCAAGGGTGTTGCACAGGTATGTGAGGTAAAGACAGGAGTCAGAAGAAATTTATTGAGTTTTTAATGAGCCATGGTGGGGCTCCCTATTATCCCCCCATTCAAGCAGATAGGGGCATGATGATATAATGACTAGCACTGATGGCCATTGGGAAATAAACAAACTCCATGCCACAGTGGCACTTCTGTGGGAAAATCAATTACTTAAACATAAACCACATGCAAGTCCTAAAAAAACCAATTCCATAAGCTGATGTGATGCATAGGTGATAAAATTGCATATAATTTTTCATCTGTTGTGGGACTTGAACCCAGGAATGATGGGGAGTGAGGCAGCACCCTTGCCAGTGCACCCTAGGGCCTCACCCCATGTGTTGTAAAACAAGTACTAGTTCACTGGTTTATTCAAAATAATGTCAGAATAGATTCTCCAAATGAACAAGAACAAAACTAAGGTTCCTTGAATGCCAATGGTTCACAGTTATATCTGTCAGGGTTCTAGGTTTCAGATGTCATCATATCTTGGGAAACCTGATGTCAACTGTTGGTTGCAGCAAAAGTCAAAAGGAAACAAAAGAAAAGTGTGGGGGTCAAGGCAAATACAACACATGAACTTGTGATATTTACTGTGACCCCTACACTTTTCTTTTGGTGCCCATTGATTTCAATTATGACTGCTGACTAACTTTAGGATGATGTAATCTGAAACCACTCATCATTGGTGTATTTAAGCCAGGACTGCGCCCTTTTGAGTACCATAGTTTTATTTTTCTGTTTATTTCTTTTGATTTCAATAAACCCGCGACTCAACCCTAAACCATTATATCACAATTTGGTAGTGAAGCCACGTTATTTTTGAGCAGGGTATTACCTAACTGCCTTTATTTTTAGTTTTATATTGAAGTTTTATTTCATTTATCATTAGTACAATGGAATCTATTGAAACCACGGTTACCAAAGACCAACTGGTCGAAATGGTAAATCAACTTACCAAACAAGTAGCAGCCCTGGAAACTAAGGCTAAGTCACAAACCTCTGCGGAATCACAAACTGAGGGCATCTCAGTGGGTGCCAAGGTGATGGGACAGGAACCCCCCAAGTTTTCTGCACACCCTGGTGAAAATCTGTTGTTATGGGAATGGTGGATTGAACTATATTATTTTTCATGAAATATCCAAGGAAAATTATGAGTCACTTTGGCCAGTGAAGCCTTAGAAGGTGCAGCCTTATGATGGTACCTTGATTGGTTATTGGTACAAACTGCTGGTGACCTAATTAACCTGCTGACTTGGGAAGAATTTATTCAAGCCCTGAAGGATAAGTTTGGAACCACCACTCCTGAGCAGTACTATCGAACTCATTTATCCTGATTGAAGCAAACAGGATGGGCCTTACAATACAACAAAATTTTTAATGAGTTGTATTCCAATATTCCAACCATGACCACAGATGAGGCCTATTTTCATTATACCCATGGTTTGAAAAATGCCTTGTTTCAAAGTGTAAAGATTGCCTGAATTACTACATTGGATGAAGCCCAAAGTTACATCCTTGATTTGGAAGAAGCCTTGGAACCCTGCACTTTTACTCCTATGGTGATTAGTCAACCCAGTCCATCCCAACCCAGTCAGAAAACCAATGTTCCTATTGGAAACAAAGAAACTGGACCAGAACCCATGGACCTAGGTGTAATTAAACAATTAACTCCTGAAGAATGCCAGCGTTGCTTCCGTGAAGGTCATTGTTTGCAATGTCGAGCCAAGGGGCATCTTAAAGCCCAGTGTCCGCGTTTTCCAGCTCAAATGAGTCAAATGGAAAACATCCAGG
>JAOPJG010001203.1:0-11653 GCA_027478255.1 Dispira simplex | reverse complement strand
ACAATCCCAAAATCGAAGTGGGACTTTTCACCAAAAAAAAGTGGGAAAAGTAAATAACTTTCTCACCCCACGACAATTATTTAAAAAATAGAATAAAAATTGAGGTGCATGGGACTCGAACCCACAATCCCCAGATCCGAAGTCTGATGCCTTATCCATTAGGCCAACACCCCCTATGGATTCTAAAGATTGAGTTTATATTTTTAGCCAGGTACAAAAGCCAGCTCTCGCTCTTCACATTGTCGGTATTTTACACCTTCTTGGTCTGCTGAAGGGGAATTCCTCAGCTCCTTCCTTCTTTTTCGAACTTAACCTTTGTAAAATCTGTCAGAGTGACCGTTACCTATAAACCCCTTGAGCTTTACATCTATTCAGGCTCTTCTGCTTTTGAGCGGTTTTTCATATTTCCATGACCAACTGACGTCAAGTGTAAAGTGTTACCTTGTGGTTTTACTGGTGTGCTCGCCTAACCTACCATAATTGCGGTTAGCCAATTCTATTTTCCAACCCCCTCTCCCCCATTATCTCCCTTGTTCACCTCCTATTTTTACTGCACTATGCGCCGCATTGCTCTACATGCGGGTAGTTGGTATTCAGATGACGGTAAGTATAACTAGGGTGGAGTCAAGGTTCTGAACTTTTCAACCTCTGCACCCCATGGTATTGCTGAACGATTGATTTGGTGGGAATCACACGAAAGTTGTCACTTGCGCTGACCAAACAATACGTTTTACCTGCCTTTTTCTATCGTTGTATTCCAGCCCAGCAACTTGATGGTCAATTGTCCAATTGGCTGGACAATGTGTACCTCCCTGACCCGCCTGTCGACGTAAAGAACGACCAAGTACGGGCGATTATTTCACCCCATGCGGGCTATGCGTATAGCGGCCAAGCCGCCGCCTACGCCTTCAAATTCCTCAAGTCGAAGAATATCAAACGGGTGTTTATATTGGGCCCTTCGCACCACGTCTACCTAAGGGATTGTGCCTTAACGGCGTGTTCAGAATACGCCACGCCGTTGGGTAATCTTCTTATCGACACCAAAGTAGTGGCTGACCTACTAGCGACGGGGGAATTTTCCACCATGAGTCGCACCACGGACGAAGAGGAGCATAGCATCGAAATGCAACTACCTTACCTCTACAAGATGTTGCAAACGTTGGGCAAGGAAAAGTCGGTTAAGGTGGTGCCCATTTTGGTGGGAAATCTGAATGAGGCTGCTGAGAAACGTTACGCACGACATTTGGCACCTTACTTGGCTAGCTCCAATGATTTTATTATAATTTCGTCCGACTTCTGCCACTGGGGTAGTCGCTTCCAATACACATTTTACTCACCCGATGACAAACCCAGCTCGGCGCCTGGGTCAGTGCGGGACTACAAGGACTTCCCGCTCCCTATTTACAAGGCCATTGAAAACCTTGACCGGGAGGGCATGACATATTTGGAACAACTTTCCGCGGATGGCTTTTACCGCTACCTCAAGTCAACCCACAATACCATCTGTGGTCGACATCCCATCGGTTTGCTGTTGCAGGTTGTGCTATATCTTCGGGACCACTGTTCCACGGCCAATACCCTCGAAGAATTTCAGTTGGAGTTCGTTTACTATGCCCAATCTAGCCAGGCCCGTAATGTCCGTGATAGCTCGGTGAGCTACGCTTCAGCCTATTTAGCTATAAAATCTTAACCATTTTGGTGATTCCTTGGTCTGATTATTGGTTTTCAGCCTTTACTCCCTTTATACTACTCAAACTTAGGAATTTCCCAAGAGCATCAGCACCACCTCCTCAACTTTGTTGGTCTATTGGCGACGGTTGGGTGGATAGGAACACAACGTATTCCTTACTTTTATTCCAGCTAAGAGGTGGCGCTATTTTTTGGCTCTATAAGTGTAAGTTACAGAGGTGGTATTTTTTTTATTGTATATCCAATACGCTTCTTTGGCACTTTGAGTACTCTACTTTGCACCTTTAGTACTGTTACTTCTGATATTAAACACCAAAGCTGAGGCTGTCAAAATAAACAAAAATTTACCTTGAGAAATGGTTAATAAATTGTCAGATTCTCATCCCTGTCCTACAGCTGAACCCAGCACGGTTCCGTTAGTGTTATTGCCCCTACTTTACACAAAAGGGCAAATTTAACAGCGTGTCTGCAATGTCCAATGCAGGAATGAAATAGGGTGCGTTTGAAGCTCAGCTCAAACTCTCATGTTGCTATGACTTGAACAAAGGTCCTGGAGAACGTGGCTTTCAAGACCTATCTTTGACTATTTAGGTTTCCTTGGGGTGTGACGATAGCCAGATAAACTTTTTTTAGTCATACAATTTTAGCAACATGCACATCTTGTCACTGAATAGGTTTCTAATGGTGTGTCGACCTTTGGTAGGAGAATATTGAGACAATCCCAAAAATTTGGTGCCTTATATCTAGTTACGGTGTACTTACCGAAAGAGCCATGGCATAGCACAGATACTCCCCTGCCCATTGCACGGGCTTTCCCAACGTGAAGGGGACCAGCTGACACTGTTGCATTGCCTCTTTTTTTCAAGGAACTTCGTGCTTTGAATAAACCATATTTCCCGAGAAATCCGTCCACCTCCTCAAACCAATGTCAACTTATGTGATGTGTGATTGGACTAATACAATTTCATGGGGCAACGCCAGCTCAGCAGTGTGGGAAACGCTACCCAACTTCTAATAATAGCAAAACGGACTTTACTATTTTTGTTTGCCAAGGGATTTTGACGAATTGGTAGCTTATGAAAGCAGCATCGATATGGGTGATTTCCTATTTACAAACAAGGTATCCTCCATCAACTCAATATTGACTCATGAAAGCAATCGCTGTCAGAAAATTACCACCAGTGAACTTTATTCCTTTCTTGCGGCTTTATGGGATGAGTTATGTATTATAGTTCGAAAAGTGAATGTACACAAGGTACGTCAGCATTGGTGTGTGCACCAATGTGACTGCTGTGGTAGAGCCGGGTTTTTTTACAAGTACTGCGAGTGGTAAAACGCTTTACAAGGTGAGTTAACCCGGATGCTAAGGTTTCAGAATAACACCTCCCACCGGAATTAACTATAAAACAACCTCGCCAACCCCCGAAATAACAAAGGCCAAACAACAATATGCAGAAAAACGGTTGCCGAAACGATGTGGTGCTAGGCTGCTCAAAAATTACCACCATCCAATGTTACCTCTACAATTGCCGAGTACAGCATAAACCAAATTGGTAGCCCGTGTATTGCACTGTGGGTGTATTGGGAGATATGTCATTCAACCGAAGGAACGTCATACCTCAACACCAATTACGTACTGCTTATAGTGGGGCGTTAGGATGAAAGCTAGGGGGTGTCATCACAGACTATAACCAGTACAACTTTCATCCACATTATGACGTGAATAAAGGTGCACATTCGGAACGATAGGTTTGCCTTAAGCGTTCTACCTTACATTCTTTAGAATTTTCCAATAACATAATAGGTTTCATGTATGGGAAATTTTTTTCACCTATATAGCGATTGGGATCAAAAGTGTACCAATGACAATTTAACTAATAAGCTTTTGTGAGAAACCCATTCAACTCTGGTGGGTTTTTCGTTACATGGTCGAAAAAAAACTAATAGTACAGTCATCACTCATTACTATAGCAGTAATATCCTTGTGTTATAAACGCTATCCAATAAAGTAACAGTACCTTTTGTCAGTGATGGCACATCCGCCCCGCCTGATTCATCACTCATCAGATGACTATAACTACGCCATGTTATTAACGTCATTTCGGTATTTTTAGTTTACTTTCCCTGCTAAATTTATCCAGGATAATTCCCACGACAGCGCTCTGTAGTGATAGTTAACTCGGGGTTATACTTACAAATTACGTTGGCAACTGATGCCGGTTTGTATAGCGGTTCATAGAAAGACCTTGGATTGATATCATTCAGCTTTGTTACATAAGCAACACCCAGTATACGGGACAACGCAATATAGTGAAGCACTGAATTTAAAGGTGTAATAATATAGGTAGGAAGTGAGAAGTTGGCGGTATGAGATAACATCGTACATACGCGCTCAGCTATGTTATTTTATTTCCTTTGGGAAATCGCTAGAGACACCCAGGGAAGGAGAAAAATAGAGACTCGATGTGATGATGCCAATTTAACAATGTCTTACGCCGACTACTGGGCTGGATCACCAACTATCTAAAAATATGCTAAAATCCGAGCCGTTTACTTAGTCCAAATATGACCGCCACCAGCGACCACTTTCACATGGTGTGTCATTCTAACTGGAGAACGGCCTTTGAACCGATCCGCCGATACCAAGACAATAAGCCCATTCACACGGATGGTTTATTTTTAAACTATCCGGTAGTTTGGGGGTTCACAATTGTTTAGTCTATGCTACCCAGCTGGGTGAAAAAGACTTAATTTTTTGGTTCGATACGTGATGATGTCAACCAAGACTTAAATTTGGTTCAAGTTGAAGGCTTCCTTCGAGAGTTATTTTCGGAGAGTATTGTTTGAAATCCGCTGGTCAGGAAGAGAGTATAAAGAAAAAAGACGAAAGCAAAAATAGACAGAGAAGAGGAAATGTTGACCAGCTATTCACTATCTTGCATATTCGGGGAGGAAAGGGGGCAGATGCGGATGTTTCCCTTTTTGAAAGACGGAAAACTCTCATGACAGTTATTGGCATTTGCTATATTCGTAATAAATTTCAAAGATGCCAGTGCCGGTAGAGTGTAGGATAGAAGGCCCCATGACAGTAAACATATGCCAATGTACTAGTGGAAATGGTGGGCTCATTGCTGATATGTCATCCGTATAAATATGACCAAAGATGCTCTCCTTCGGGACAAGTCAGTACCTTTCATTTTTCTACCTTCTACTCGATTAGCTTGTGTTTTACAACTACCGTCATAATTTCCAGTATCATCAATCTGTGTTTATCATAGTCATTCTATTAATTCGTTTTTCCTCAACGTTAGCGATATCTGTATAACATTTCGTACTTGTCCTTTTATCAGCTGCTTCTCCTTATTCTGATCCCGTTAACCGCTAGTAGCTATGGTTCGCCTGTTTTCCTCCACCCTCACATTGGTCATCCTTTTGGCGGCCCCTCTTGTGGTGAGAGCCCAGGGGTCTTTACCCGGTGGTGCCTGTGACGCTACCCATCCCTGTGCTAACAATAGCTGTTGTTCCAAATGGGGCTGGTGCGGTACTGGGGATGTCTTCTGCGGTGCTGGCTGCCAAAACGGTCCCTGCGCTGGTGGTAATACCAGCCAATCTCCCACGGGCACCAAGACGTCGACTGGTCCCAACCCCACGAATACTTTACCAGGTGGCGCCTGTGACGTTACCCATCCTTGTGCCAACAATAGCTGTTGTTCCAAATGGGGCTGGTGCGGTAGTGGGGATGTCTTCTGCGGTGCCGGGTGTCAAAACGGTCCCTGCGCTGGTGGTAATACCAGCCAATCCCCTACGGGCACCAAGACGTCGACTGGTCCCAACCCCACGAATACTTTACCCGGCGGTGCCTGTGACGCTACCCATCCTTGTGCTAACAATAGCTGTTGTTCCAAATGGGGCTGGTGCGGTACTGGGGATGTCTTCTGCGGTGCCGGGTGTCAAAACGGTCCCTGCGCTGGTGGTAACACCAGCCAATCTCCCACTGGTACTAAGACTTCGACCGGTCCCAGCCCCACGAATACTTTACCCGGCGGTGCCTGTGACGCTACCCATCCTTGTGCTAACAATAGCTGTTGTTCCAAATGGGGCTGGTGCGGTACTGGGGATGTCTTCTGCGGTGCCGGGTGTCAAAACGGTCCCTGCGCTGGTGGTAACACCAGCCAATCTCCCACTGGTACTAAGACTTCGACCGGTCCCAACCCCACGAATACTTTGCCCGGTGGTGCCTGTGACGCTACCCATCCCTGTGCGAATAACAATTGTTGCTCTGGGTGGGGTTGGTGTGGTATGGGTGACGCTTTCTGCGGTGCCGGCTGTCAAAGCGGTCCCTGCGCCAAATAATTAATAGGGAGATCCTACAACAAGTGCCACCATTATCTATGGCTATTTCAAGCGGGGATAAGGGTTTCATTGGTACCACATGGGCTTCTTCTTTCATATTCCGAACCCAAGGCAATTACCGACCAGAATAGGTCGTAGGTATTGACTCCCATGTCATCGAATATGTTTTTAACGCGATATTCGTATGCCAAGTGCAACTATCATACAGCTATTTTTGCAAAGCAACATAATCTATTACATCAAATTTACTATTTTTCAGTACTAGTTTATTTCCAAGGTTATGTTATATATTTAGGGCTTATTCATTGCAGTCTGTTATTTGGTTATTTTACATTGCGGATCACATTATTTGTTACATTGCAATAAACACATTTATTCTGTTGAACAAAAGATACTCCATCACGAAGAGATAGAGAGAGGGGGAGGCTCCTGTATCACCATGATGTTATACACTAACAATACAGATCAGTGTGAATTATGTGGTGTCCATCACGGCATCATTCAGGTCACTGAGGGCACCTTCTTCATCATCTTCTTCCACTCCTCGGCCTTGTTCCAGTACCCCTTGTTCGTATCCCTGGTCAGATTGTGGGTTGTGAGAATCCCCGGTGGCCATGGGACTAGTGACGGATAGGCCTATAGAATCCTGTTCCCTTAACGACGGAGAAGCCAAAGGTGAAATGTCATCCATGATAACGCTAATCTTTTCTTCGGCCGCTTTACGAACCATTCCGTGTAACTTCTCAAGCTCCACCAGAGAAAAGTCAAACTGTTGGCGAAGAGATGTAACCAGCGTTTTTCGCGATTCCCGTTCGTTTTGCAATTCTTGGATTTCATTTTGAAGGCCATCAATCGTTTGTTGCAAGCTCTCACGAGAAGGAAGCTTTAGAATATCCTTGGCAATTTCATCGTACTCCAATCTCTGTCGCCGCTGTTCTTGAGCCTGGCCTAATTGGCTCCGCAGTTCCTCGATCGTTCGACTGGTTGTATCAATGTTCCGTTCTATTATCACATCGTATACAAGATCAGCAACGGAGATAGGGATGCGTTAGCAATATTATATGGTAAAGTTGAAATGTCTAGCGTCTAACACCATGCCTTTGATTCGTTTTTTCTTTCATTAGAGGTAGATCTCAATAGTGAAACTGTCATGAACCCAGTCATGACGGGATGAGACGAAAGTTATACTATTGCCCAAACCCAGCACTCATAGACATTAATTAAGTGAACTTACCAATTTCCTGACCGGCATCTTGATAGGAAGATATTTCGTGTTGACTAGCCGATTCGAACAATTCGTACTTTGACATGCTCTTGGCAAACGACTGCAGCTCAGCAATGACCAGTTGGGTGTTTAATTGACTACATACCCCTCTCCCACCATTCATGCACAAGGTAGCCCAATAATATATTCAAGCGTATTAGTCATTCTTGTTCATAAGGTACTGCGATGACCACATATTATACAGCTGAATATAAACAAACAGGGAGGACAAGGAATAGTGGTACGTAATCGATACTTACATGTCTTGCGGCGAAGCGATGAGCAAAGACCCCGACCACGTCGTATACTTTTGGAGACAGCGTTTGAGAGGTCGTTCGTCGTTTGCTAAACGGTTACGAATGGCGGTATCGTCTTCCATGTTAGTTAGTAAGACAGGTAGTAGGAAAAAAAACAAGAAGTAAACTTGACATACACACGGGAGTAACGTAAGAAAAGGTAAAGGTCAGTTGTGAGTGTAGGCGAGCAGTCTACTGTACAACAAATGTGAGAGGAAACACTTAAAAAGACGGGAATGAAAGGAACCAACACAAACAAAACTAGACTGTACTGTTAAAAACGTAGAGGAAACCGAGGATTTCTTTTCTTTGAGCTACTTCTAAGAAATGAGGAATTGGGTGCTTTAGGTGAGCATGCTAATCAGACTTCCCTATTGTACAAGTGTCAAATACTAGATCAACACCTTTTTGCCTTGTCTTTGGCTGACACGCAATTCTTTTCTTAGTATGCCTTTGGATTAAAAAAAACTTACTTTGCCTTGACGTTGGTTATAACAATCATAAAATGTGGACGAGAATTTCCGTTACAGTGAGCACGATACCTAGGAGACACATTCAGGTACCAAAGGTCCAGGTGCCGAGCCGTACCTTTATTAGTCTCCCCACTTTCCACGCCAACCCATTAACGGGTCCAACGCCGCGTAAACACAACGAGGAACATATTCTGAAGTAAGTCCCTTTGTATCACTGTTGTTGTGGCTTTCCTCCTTACCTACATACCTACCGGCTGTTGAAGAAAGACCGATAGAAGCCATGCCATGGTGTTGCTAACCGGCTTTGATACATTATCTTTGCCTTCTTATATCCTCCCTTTTGTCAATACCCTGGTACGTTGGGCTGAATAAGTTTTTCACAAGAGGAGTTTTATAATGTGGTGGTAGATGTAGCCCAGTATCGTCACTTTGTACCATGGTGTACTGATTCTGTGGTCCACGGCGTGCCCCGGGAGACCAAAGTGGTTTGTAGCGTGCCTGAGGCAAAGGGAGCACCAATATCCCAATGCATTTCTCACGCCGACTTGGGTATCGGATTTAAAGCATTTAAAGAAACGTATACTTCACAGGTTATATCCGAACCACCTTGGAAAGTTCAAGCCATCGCCCACGATGCCAGCATATTCCGTCGGCTGATAACCTCTTGGGAATTTGTCCCCTACTCTTGCTTACCATCCGCCACATTGGCGCGGTTTAACCGACGTCGCATTAACAATGCACAGATATCCGCTGATCAAAAGTGTTTGATCCGTTTCGGGATTGATTTCGAGCTGAATTCCATCTTGTATAGTCAAGTGGCCGACCTTTTCTTCAACCAAGTGTGCAAGGAAATGCTTCACGCCTTCACCAGTCGCTGCAAACAAGTTTACGGACGACGCTAAAGAATGTAAAAGTCAAGTTTCTGACCCTAATGAAAATAGTTACCTTTGATGGTAAGGCTTTCATTTTTTTCTCTGGCTTCCAGTGGGTAGAGTTTTTCATACGATTATTACTGATTTCCTAAAATATAGATGAGTTGGGAAATTTTTTTTTAGCAATGAAAGGATGCTCATACAGCCAGGTACTACAAGTTTTGAAATTATGAATATTGTATGTTAATATTTTGTTGTTCTCTGTCTCTGGTTACATCTTATTCTCACGTGACTCATCCTCTCCTCTATGAGGTATATAATTAGCTATGATAGCAGAGTACTTCTCTCGAGAAGACATTGCTTACTTTATTTGTTTATCCATCGTTTATTAAAGGCTACTGTTTATCCAATCCTTAACAGTATTTAATCTTTCTTTATTCAGAGGTACATCAATCACACCCCAATGCTTACACTGCCTTTGTACTTTTCTCCTTGTCAACGATGACAATACATTTGCTTTCCCCTTACCCTAGAAATAATAGGCATAAACCCGCCATTTCTGGCAGAGTTTAGGGTAACCATGGGTTGACAACGGATGCTACTTGATATTTGTAGCGTTCCCACAGCGTAGGAAACCAATCGCTGTAAAAGTACCCGAATAAAGCCCCTGCCAGATGCACTCCATGGGCAATGGTAGAATTTTGCATCGCCAGGCCCACCACATCAACGAGCATAGCCATATAAAAGGCAGTTTGGGTTGTGAAATCCCACATGGGGAGGAAGATAAAGGAGACTCGAGCATCGGGTAAAAAATGGGTAAAGGCCCCGAAGCAGGCATAGAGGGCCCCGGAGGCCCCCAAACCAGGTAATACCATAGCCGAACGGGCGAATAGGTTGGTGGCTACGTGGCTGACCAATCCTGCGGTGATCCCTGCCGTCAGGTAAAAAGCCGGAAAGGTTTCCTTGGACATGCTATCCGCCGTGGGCGGTACGAAATAGTAGACGCCCAGAGTATTTAAGGTGAAATGGGTAAAACTACGATGACTAAAACAACTGGTAAGCAATGTATAACTCTTACCAGAAAATGGATGGTGGGTAAAGTGCCGATACATAAACAACTGAGATCGACGTATCTGCCATAGGCCAAAGATGACAGTGTGGGTAGCTATGAGCATCCAGGACATGCGGGTACCGGGCGAGGCCGTCAGCCATTTAAGAACCCCATGGATATACATACGACGTATAAATGCGGGTAAAAGCGACCACCGTTTTACTAGATCGACTTGACGTTGGAGTATTTCCCGTTTCGAGGTCTCCGCTTTCACCATATCCGGCATATTAGCACTCCGGCCGACAAGTATCGGTTTTGATAATAAATCCAACGGACTCCGCCAGAACGTACGATTGCGCTCTTCCCGGCGGACCTGGTACACAGCGGCCACGGTGTAACTGACCAGACCAACTCCCAGGGTGAACAGAATCGGTCGCAGTAAACGGGGCCGTGCTGGATTGGAAACGCTGCTACCGTCAGGTAGATGGTACATGAAGGTCTGAGTTCGGGACCTTAACGTAGAGAGTACCGGTTTATTTCGAAATGTAGCAAACCATGTCTGACCAGTAATCCGGACTGGTGTAAAAAGTAAATGCTGGTGGTGTACCAGTTTACGGAAACTCACCCGTGAGGTAGGGGAGCATTGTACGGACGGTAGTAGCCGATGTAACGCATTCATTGCGAAGAGTTAGTACGAAATGAGGCGAGTGCCAATTAGGCCGAATATACAAGTGTCGAAAGAGTGGGGGGGGGTCTAAGTCAGGGCAGGTGAAGTATGGGCGAGGGATCCAACGGTCTTGAACAACGACAATATCTTTCGCCCCTAACGAGTAATACGAATAGGTATAGGTCAAGAGTGAATAGAAACTATGACCTATTCAAAAGTCCAGATTGTGAAATATAAAAGTGAACGATAAAAGTAAAGGAACAATGGCATCGCTATGGAGATATGCCGGTTGGGGGAGGGGGAAGAGTGCCATAAACTCCCACTTGATACCGTTTTGGGTATCACCGAAACGCTGGACAATGGAGAGGGTAGTCGCTTCTTCGATTTATCAGCAACATATAAAAACAACAATGAAACTGAAAAAGCAAAACACATTGGTGGCAAAACAGCCACCTACTGGGAGTAGTTTGATACCATCGAGATTTTACAAAGGCAAGATGGATAGTATTTTTTCCACTATATAGCGAAAAATCCGCCGAACTCGAATGGATCTCTCACAAAATCCTATTGGTTATGTTGAGGTTGGTACATTTTTTACTCCCAATCTCCATATAGTCGAAAAAAAATCACCTAGATGATTACCTCGAATGCCCAACTGCTGCAATCCAAAGTGTTTGGGGATGCATGAAGGAGGCATTACATGCCTTTGCAATCACCTACCCTGCTGCTTCATGTCCAACGGTACTGTGATTTTTTCACGGTACCGCTTGCAATGATGATGAAGCTATTATCAATTCCTAAATAGCTCGTAAAAATAGTAGCTGTTAATATTTGGCTGTTGTCCGTCTCTAGACATAGCCTATGTCACGTGAGTGGCTATTACATCACCCACTGGTATATAGTTTGCACATTGAGTGCTCACTCTTGGATTCTAGTTCTTCCAAATTAGTTTATTCTATAGTACCTACATAGTGTTTATATGTCTTAT
>JAOPJG010001202.1:0-11654 GCA_027478255.1 Dispira simplex | reverse complement strand
ACAGATGCGTATCCTTCGCAATCAAATTCGTCTACGAACTATGAATTCTCATTATTGATCAAAGTATATAAAGCATCATTGGTAAATTTTAATAATTTGGATATCCGTAATAAGCGAAAAAAAAAAAGAATGAATGAAAATTGGTAAAGTCTGAGAGATATCCCGTAACCTGTGCATCATTTGGATGAGCTTTGCGTGAAAAAGCGCTAGCTAACGGTTACTCCAACTGAATAAAATAAAACCATGTTAGAGTAACTAAGGAATGCTACTCTCCCCACGATAAAAAAAATGGAATAAACCTACTCGAGTAATGTATCGACCTTTCAACATGCTTGATCTAACTGTCGTAGCCAGTCAATTGGAGGCGCGGACCTTCTGGTACAGGGTATCGATTGGGTAAAGATTCGGAAGGAGTCCATCCCAAATACTTTCTACGGAAAAACAGTGTAGAGACCCCAACCACCGGACCTAATCGAGTAAAAGTGTGCAAATAATAATAATAGGCATAATATCAGAACATTATGTTGTATCACAAACCTGTTAGTATACCATGTTTATGCTGTGTAAGAATTACACCAAGTCTTCTCTATGGTATGGGTGCTGAAATATCCTGTAGCCCCCTCCTCCTCCCCCTTGTTTACAGCACCACCCGACCAATGGGGAGTTAGTAGTAAATGCTGAACCCATCTTACCACGGAATTCAATCTCTACTCTCTCTCCTCCTTCATGGCTACCCAATTAGACCAGTTCTCACAATAAAAAACCAACTACTTACTCGCAAGTCCAATGGCAAATGACCACATAATAAAGGGGTATTCAAAGGTCTTTAAACGGAGTTTAGCCCACAAGCTCATGGTGACGGATTTAAACGACGGTGGCGGTGGATTATGAAAAGATACACCTGGGAATCGAGTTGGTGATTGAGGTACAAGGCAAGGATACTAGTACTCAGTTTGAAGAGTCGGATGATATAAATACGTTTAGCGCAGACGGACACAACAATGTACAATGAAATGAAATAGAAACAAACGCACAATTTCGAACGAATTTGTGGCAATTTAGGCTGGAATCTGCTTAATTCGTGACCCTTTTTTTGGGGGGGGAGGGGAAACGAGAGGAATTGGAGAAATGGTACGGTTTTTCACTAACCGTTCGTACTTCTTTTCCCATGCCAGTGGATTCGGATTTTTTTACATGGGTACTGTTGTTCGTGTATATAGCAATTTGGAGCAGAGGTGCATCAACTACTTGTGGACAATTTATTTTATACTTGACTGATGACACACCACTGTAGCTTGAACATGCAATGATTAATAAAAATAAGAAATATTGAATAATAAAACCTAGAAATGGTCAAGGTAGCAGATGACACTGGCTACCTCGAGGTCAAGTCGTGCAGGCAGGCTATCCCACCCGAGGGTGTTGCGCAGTTATATAAAATAAGGGCTGATGCCAGAGAGTACGGGAAACAGACCAGACGCAGCAAGAGTATAAGGGTGGTGGTGGATTATGGAGGTCTGAGGTGGTGAGTGTCATAGGGGAGGAGTCCCGTAGAGGAATCTGGTAGGTATGCTTGGAGAACACCGTTGAGTGTTGGGGGGTATGACTGCTTTGGGGTTCAGATGGGCAACATCTTCAGTGAGGCATTGTAGCTCCGCACTAACCTGGTTGTGGACCACAGGTTATTCTGGTAGGCTGAATCATTCTGAGCCATCCAAAAGTTAGAAGAAGGTGGATGCCACTAGGGCCCAGGTTCGGCAGAAGGGGTTTACCACTGGGTCATCAAAATCTGGGATATAGGGCCATTCCAAGAGTGGGAGAGCTATCCAGAGGTGGGGGTCCAAATTGGGGAGATGGTCTATTCTTTGCCACCAAGTGGACTTGTCAAGTTTTGGTAGGCAGAGTTCTCCCTGACCTTGTGTTGATTGTTCTGGTATTAAGGAGGAGAGGTGTGGGATCGGGTAGAGGAATAGGCGAGAGGAGCGTAGGGTGGCCCATTCATGGAGGTAGAGATGAGTGTGTTGGTAGCATGACTCTGTGGGTGGGTGGAGGTGACAAATGGATATGTTTGCTGTGTAGCCCTGGTGCCTGGCTTCAGTGGATAGGGAGGTATTATGAGGTGCGGCAGCCTTTCCATTGGGCAGGGATAGCAGGCCCCCTGTAATGAGAGGAATTTGGGCAAGCATAATGGGTGATAGGGGCAGTAGTAAGGATGCTATGGCCTTGGTGAGTTTGCACCAGTCGCTGAACTTTAGTGTGACAAGGGGGGAGCTGAGGAGGGGGAGTAAATTATGGGACCTTCCTGGGGCTCTAGAGAGAATGTGGTCATAGCGTTGAGCTGGTTGGTGATGTGGTGGCGGTATGCTGCCATCCATGCTAGAGGTCATGATCCTGCGATGACTCGGGTTTGGGTTGCAGTTTTGGCAGCTAGG
Source organism: Dispira simplex (assembly GCA_027478255.1). Taxonomy (NCBI): domain Eukaryota; kingdom Fungi; phylum Kickxellomycota; class Dimargaritomycetes; order Dimargaritales; family Dimargaritaceae; genus Dispira; species Dispira simplex. Next base: position 9,222 of record JAOPJG010001202.1, on the reverse strand, counting down.
TTGATTAGTAGTGTGGTGAACGTGTGGGGAGATGCTGTGTCAGATTCGGGATAGGCGCCAGCGCCAGCAATTGTACCAACTGCAATTTTACCAATAGGATTTTGTAAGAGACACATTTAGGAGTAGCAGATATTATATAGGATTATAAAAAAAAAGTACGTATAAATGGTCTTTAGTTAATTCCCTAAGTTTGGGTTTCCTCCAACTAACCCAACCATTTATTTCCACCGCAGAAACAAAGGATATAGGGCTTTACTAATCACTTGGATAAACGCATGCTGTATATAAATTCAATTATCGTAATCTACACTGATCAAACATTTAATTATTGAAGCACAAAAAAAAATCTTACAATAACCCACGGGCCCAAAGTAGGAAGGTAGGGTGAATATACCATCTAATGTTCAGGAACACCACTAAGTACCAGTTTTAAAATACCGTCCAGCAATTTTAGTACAATAGGACGGGTGATTTCCGGATACTGCAACAATTCGAACAAACGAGTCATGCCCATTACTCCGTTGTAATCACCCACCATCCGTTGCAAAGTTTCCGGGAGATTATTGACAAATAACACCCGGGCTTCTAATTTAGTAGCCTCTTTTTGTTCCAAAGTTCGTGGTTTTAAACCTGAACCCTCACCTGAATCAGCAGGACCTTTGGACTTCAAATCTGACGCCCTTTGATCGGCCCTCGGCGTACTATACCAAATACCATCCGGCCAAAACGATGCCGTCAATTTTTCAATTTCTTGAGCCACCACTTCCGACTCACCATACTTGTGCACCATATCTACAAATGTACCGCTAATGGTACTAGAATAGGACTGTCGTAGTAGTTGCTTTAGGACCGCTAGTGCCTTGCGCCGGAGCCATTGTTTGCGATCGTTCAAGTCAAATGCTTCGTCCAATACCGCAAAAAAGGTTTCGATTAACAGTTCTGTATCTTCGGGCGCTAGTGTTGGTTTTTCTATATCAGCAGCGGTGTCATTGGTCGCGGGTTGGATAGCCAAAGTGGCGGAAGAAGTAGATCTGAAGTTAGGTGACGTAGGGGAATGTTCTGCTAGTGGAGAGGGAAGACCACCCAAGTTATTAGTCCCGTTGGAATGGGCGGAGCCGAACGACAATAAGGATGTCGTTCGACGCGTTTTATTGCTCACGGGGGATACCGCGGTAGATAGGGTTAACTTGGGCGGTTGGTCCCTAGACTTCGAAACACAAGTTTCCGGTGATAATTGTGAGGTCGCCATAGTAGTATGAGGATTGGCCGTGGTCCGACTACGTGCTGGATGACCAGAAACCAGTTCTGGCGAGGAAGAAGGAACCCTTTCCCGGGAATGTTGATTAGAGTGGAGTTTTTCGTTGAGGCGGTCGATACCTGAGGAAGGTGGTGATTTACTAAACATTAACGAAGTATTGGATGTTGAACGACTACGCTGAGCCATAGCAGTGGTGGCAATTTGTGGTTTGGTAGCGTGGGAAGCAACTTGATTGGATTCGCCTCGCGTGGTCACAGAAGGGTCAGTATTAGAACGCTGCAAATCTTTGACGCTATATTTATCCTCGACGCTGGCCTGATCTAAACTCAGCATTTTCAATACAGAACCCGCGGATTTCAAGGCAGCATTAACGGTACGCGAAGTGGCGTTAGCAGCTTGGGTAGCCGGTTGGGTAATAAGTTTAGGGTTCAGAATCTGTGCCAGTAAACTATTGTCCACATTGGCGGCAATCTCGGCGGCTTCGGCCTTGGTTTCTTTGAGCTGTTTAGACAAACTGTTGTAATTGGTACCGGTGACTTGTTTCGCCCCATACCCCGAAGTGCTGATGATGGAATTGCGACCAGGGTTCAAAAAGGCCACCGGACTAGCTTCCAAAAAGGACCTTGGCACCGTCATATGGTCGGGCTTCATAAACAATTGCAAGGCCCGGCTGGCGCAGATAATCTGGTCAACCAATAACATCGACAAGTAATGTTGAAGTCCGTTGGCCAAAGCGCTTTGTTTTTGTCCCGCGCCCGAACTAGTCGAGGCCCAGTTCCGGTGGGGAAATTTGATTTTTTCCACTTTGGCGAATTGCTGTTTTAGGGACGAATGCAACGCAGCAAAATCAGCATAAGAACGAGTAATCATCCACCCGCGTTGGGGAATCCCTTCATCGAATGCCCCGTTTTGTTCACACTCGATGGTGAAAATCAGTGAACTGTCCCGGGTGCCCAGTGAGGATACCAACTGAGCGGCCATGCGGGCGGGACCTCGGAAAAGTTGGTTATTCACCTCTTCCTGAATACTGACGGTGACGTTTCGTAAATTCAAGATCTGGGAAGAGGGACTCGGAAACATAGGATCGAATGAATCCCGCGATATTCTTAATGACGAATTGCTTTTTTCGTCGGTGGACGATGGGCGATGGGATGCCACAGAGTTCGGCCGCATACCATCCTCGGCGAGGGATACGGACCCGTTGGTGGTGTGGAGCATACTGTTAACCAACGCCAGCATCTGCTGGAGCTCCAGCTGGGATTCCGTGCGGAGTTTGGTTAGCTTTTTGATCTTTTGCTTACTATCTGAACCGGGGGCGCACTCCAGGGTTTCCAGTTGGTCATTCAAGATGACGATTTGCTCACGTAGCCGACCAATGGTGGATGTGACCAATGCCAATTGGTTTTCTGATTCGTGAGCGGTGGTAGACGATGCAGATACCGAACTCTGTGTCCTGGCGCTGTCGGTGGATGGCTGAGAAGAATTAACTGGTGATGTAACAGGGATGGGTTCCTCTGTAATCAGCGATGGAGTACACAAAATTTCACTATCTGGAGAGGTTGAACTACTATATGAAGCCGGTTGGTCTTTTTGAGAATTGCCCAAGGAAGAATCCGTAGGGGAACATGGTTGCGATGCGACCTTGTCCGAGGTACCTTCACTGAGTTGACCAACCTGTGCTTCCCCTTGGGCCACGCGCTTTGCCAACGTAGCCCTGGCCGTAGTAAGAGGGTCTCGACCGTCATTTTGGCAAGTACGCACAAACTTGGCCCATCGCTCCTTTAGCCGCAGCTGGTATAGCGGAGAATCCTGGCAAAAGCGGGTAAAGTGCGGTTTAAGAATTCCGTATACCACCCGCACCATCGGTTGAAAGCAGTCCGGACTAGGATCTCGACTAATGGCATCCATCAGTTGTAACACCGCTTGGGAGTTCACAGGGATCAAGTATGGCGGGGTGGTACCTCCCAAAGAGTGATCCGAGTTATTCCGCGGAGAAGGAGGAGTAAAATGCATATGAAAAATACTCCAGGCGTCGTCTCTCATCAAATCCGGATCATTCAGCGTTTTGGCAAACCGCTGGAAACTATCCACGTTCATGACGAACCGGAGGTAAGGGGGAACGTCTTTGTCTTCCAAATACTGCATAAATTCGACAAACCCGTCACCTTGGTTAAAAATGTCGGCCAAATGCAAAGGAAACAAATTTGATAAGTCGATATCGGCGGGTACTTCCACTGTCGGAAGATTGGCTAATCCCTCTTCGGTGGGGGTAAACAAAATAGGGGGCACCGTGGGGGAGGACACCCGGGAATCACCGGCACCAAGATCAAACCGATCATCGTCTTCCTCATACCCTCCGGCTATGTCATTGGCCTGGAGTGGTGCGTACCCTGAGGCTACGGCGGTGATATCCTCCGTTGCTGGTTGATCAGCGTCCGAAAGTAATTCAGCGCTGATGGATAAAGCCAGTGAGGCCACCACCTCCCCTTCCCCATGCTGCAACGCGTAATGCTGAACAGCGGTACGCTGGGTGCGAAGTACATCCTGGAGAGAGATATGTAAGGTACCATATGTTAGCAATGTACCACTCAAAGCCGTACGGGACCGTAGAGTACACTGCAATTCGGTCTCAGACTGCAGGGAAGACTCGACAAAGCGAAGTTCTAGACGTTCGTTCCAAATGAGGGTCCCATCTTCCGACGCCAATAACGTCGATGTGGTGACAGTCGGTGTCAGGTCGGGGCAAGTCACTTCCACAAAATACTGGGTGGCATCGTTTGGTTTTGGTACGGTGAGCTGGCAGTCTTGCACTAACACCATTATGCACACCGTCATGGGTTCCATTTTCTTGGCGGTGAGCCCAGAAAAGCTCTGTCCGATTTTTTGCCATAAACCCGCCGTGGAAGATGGGATAGAGGTGTCCTTACCGATATCGCCACTGGTTTGGGGCGTTGTCACTGTGGATGGTTCCGAGCGTTGGTTAAAACTGGCCACGATAGCCATATTAATCCGATCCGGATCACACAATGACGTCACCATGGGTTCCAAAATGCTGGTAGCCATGATTTCTGACATTAGGGCAAACACCACAGGACTCTCCCGATCCCTAGCGGGAAGAAGACGTCCCAGTAAAAAATGGGCTAGGTCCAACAAATGCTTTACCTGGGCTTCATGGCTGGCTAAATGGTGAAATAATGAATCCGGGCAGGTTTTCAAATACTCTGACACGGTGCATCCCGAAACTTCAAATTGGCGGTATTCCCGTAGGTGCACAATGACGGTATTGGCTACGGCATAAGAAATAAGTACAGCGAGATTAACCTTGTCCTGCTGCATACTCTGGGAAAAATTGGCCACGGCGGTCGTAAGTACATAACGTACGTGTCGTCGCAGTTCCCCACTGCGGGATACTTCAAGTGGATCATACCAATAATCGATAAAATCGCGCAGAATAAGGTCAATCAAGTTACTCACGGCGCCCTGCACCCGGGGGGACAGTTTTCCCCGCGTACTCGAATCGATAGGGATATTCAAAATGTTTTGGGCTTCCAACCTGGCCAACGTAGTGGCCGTGGTTAACTGGTGGCAAAGTTCGCGGTTGGTCAATGTCAATAAACGACGACCGCGTGTAGAATGGGGAAGCTGAAAAGCGTCCCCGGGAGAATTGGACTCACCGTCTTTCTCACCTGGCCAACTCGGCAGCGAGTCGGTGTCCTGGGCTAATAGGTAACCCATCGCAAATCCACTCAGTGCCAAAATGCATATGAAAAACAACCGTGAAAATAATAAAACGAGCCCCGATAACACGACACATACCACCGTGACTGCCGAGTGTTGGATGGCCCATTCATTAAAGTGCTTCCAAGCCAGATTGCCACCATGGGTGAGGAGCTCCCGTATTGCACTATGGCTGGCGCGGGAAGTCCATTTCGTGGACGAAGACTGAGGTGTGGGCTCAGCAGGGTGTTCCGCGGGAGATGCGTCCACAGCGGACATGGTGACGATCTAGAACCGATACCGTACGCGTACTAGTTCTTGCTGTGGTTAATATCGTTACAGGCAACAGGAGTTCGATGTGTTGTACGCAATGCGTGACAGTTCGGAAAAAAGGCACCGTTAATGTCCAGCTATTGCTATAGTATGACTGTTCATTGACGAAAGACGATAACTCAAATTGGGAAAACGGACGCGGTTTCAAAAGGATCGATAACACCATGTAGGTATAAAAAAAAAGACAGTAGGGGGGGGTGTAATACGGACACCGCGGTAGGGATACGAGATGAGAGCGGAAAATAAATGGATACTAACCAACGCGAGTCACAACAATACTGTACTATTACACAGCAAAGGAATAAAAGATGGTTGACGTGGACTGCACGCTGTGGCTTTCCAGATGGACGACGACAAAGTGCTAAACATATCCACTTATCCCCCCGTTTAGAAGCTTACGAAAGAAACGTAGGCGGAATATTGTCAGGCACTAAATCGACAGGGCCCTAAAAAACGGCGGAAATAAGAACACCATTTTGGTGTTACAAGCAGGGTATTCACAGCTCTCAATCCAATTCACACACAGTACCAGGGGGTGAGGACACATATACTGGTGTTGTTCTCGCATAGTTGGAGCCTTATCTATTTTTACGATACACTATTTATTCAATTGAACTCTCTGAAAATGATCAAGGTTATTAATCAAGGACCGCTTAGAGTCTTGTACAAAAATTGATAAAAACGAACAGAATAGCCAATGACGCAACTAGCAAGTATCATAGCTTTCCGTAATACACTATCGGGCAAACTGTCGTCGCTTCTTTTGGTCGGCTTCCTTAACAGCCTTACTAGATTTGCGCTTCTTGGATGTCGCTTGAGTGCCGTCGGCTGGTGACACGTTATCCTTCTCCGGGACACCCTTGGCCTTTTTAGACTTCTTCTTACGACTTTTGCTATTCGCCAACGCATCGAATACCACATGCATATCCTCGGTTAGGGAGGCTTTCCCTGGTACATTATAACCCGATGTCACCGTCTGATCCGATGGAATCTTTGTGGCGTTGTTTATCGTTCGGGTTAGTGCGGAAGCTTTGTCAAACAAATCGTCAATTTCATCCCTGGCCGCTGGCTCCACGACTTTATTATGTTTGACCGTCGAATCGGACGCACCCGTCTTCCCTTTACCAACAATGTTCGCACCCCCGTTGTCGTCATTATCACTTTCACCGTCAAGATTGCCCAAAATGTCCTTGAACAGCTCCTTTTTCCGATCTACACTCTGCTGTTTCCGGAGCCATTCCTTGTGTTTTTGTTTAAACTGCGCAATACGACAGTTGCTCAACACGATGGCTCCGAAACGGTTAAACTGCAACACATTCTCGTGCTGCACTAAAATGGTGGCCAATTCTTCTTTGGTTTTCAAATCCGATATGGCCCAACATTTGTCCACTACATGGGAGCCACTAGCATGACAAGCAAGTGCGGGGAGGTTATCCTTGAAAGCCCGGATTACCCGCCGTTTGTTTTTGAGGGTCACTTCGGGGCACGATAACAGAGCCTCTACGAACCGTGACCCTTTGACGTCCAACGCCCACGATTCCTGCAGCGTCGGGGTTTGACTCAGAAAACTTTCCACCACTACCCGGTGGTACTCTTGTGGAAATCTGAGCAAATGTTGGAGTATCATCACACCCTGCACGTGGAGATCCGGCTGGTTATCCTCGGGAAACTGTTCGTACTGTTCCCATGGAACCATGGTACCTACGAGATTCACAAACACGTCCCGACCGGGGCCCGTGGCGGCTTCCAGGGCTCGTAATAATCCCTGCACAATCACCTTGTAGCAAATTTTATGATGAGCCCCAGCTTCCACTACGGCACCTACTACCCCCACCCGTCGTTGTTTAATCAGAGATGCGAAATGGGGCACCAATTCTTCAACGATTAATTCTGCCTGGACGGGTTTCTGAGCGTTACGGAGTAATGCCTGGACCACAAAATTGGCCTGAGGGTCGTCGCATAGACTTTCCAAATTATGACGAAAGACCCCAGCGTAAATCTGCTGGTAGATGGGCGAGGGCACCACCCGCAGTATCTGTTCAAATAAGTGTGAGCCCACTCGGTGTCGGATCAGTCGGTTAATGAACGTGGCGGTACCGGAGGGTAAAGTACCCGTAGACGGCTGTGGCTCCTCACCGCAACCCAAAAGTCGGCTGGTTAACGTGTCTTGATACTGCAAGTCGGTTCGACCAGCTTGAAGTTGGATCATGATTTGGAGCACAGGGCTGGCCACCGAGTGAAAAGCCAGCGTCTGGAGAGCTGTCGGACCCATACTAACGTCGATTTCGCTTAGAATGGAATCTAAAGTAGTAGCAAACGATGATGTTACCATCAACGGACGCTTGACCTTGAACGACGGCAGTCCGTGCTTGGTTTGGTAGGTGCTTGACCTTTTACTACGAATGGCCGTGGTAGACTTCCTCTCCATGGAATTATTTTCGTGTAGTTTTCCGGCCAATAACAGTAAAATAACACGCACCAGAGGTGAGGAATTGGAATTCATAATCAAGGCCGAATTATACGGTTTGATCTGTTTACAAAGCGAGAGTACCAGTTCCTCCATACTAGGAAGATCCGCCGGGGGCGAGGTATATTCTTGGTTTACTTCGGCTTCTGTCGGGTCAGTAATCTGGTCCGGCTGTCCCGACCCCACCACAGATATTTCTCGGACTTCCCGATCTATCACATCGGCCGCTAACGTCAAAACGGTCTGACACACTTGGGAAGCCATAGGGTGGATAAACAACTCCACAAAACGGGTGTCGAATTTGGTCAAAAGTAGTCGCAGCTGGTCATCCCGGGCATGTACCAGTAATTTCTGGAGAACTCGTGACCCTTCGACATTAGTCGCCACTAGTAATTCTCGACCGTGAATTTCAGAAAATACATTATTGACAAACATGGACCGGTCTTCCGAGCTATCAAAGCTCAATTCCTCGAGCATGGTCTCAACCCCGCAGAGGTAGCGGTAGGTGGATAGTTCCAAGGCACCATATTGAGGGGGCTCGGGTAGGGAAGGGACATCTAGGTCTTCACACGACGGCTCTGCTGGTGGGAATCCACCCCCTTGTCGAACATTGCGGTTATGACTGTACTTTTCCTTGGGCTGGTATTTTTCGCGACGACGACGTCTGACGGAGGCCATGGATTACTATTGGGAAAAGAGTTGGGTGGTAACAAGCTATGTGGGAAAGGTATATAAATAGGTTAAAGTATTTACTGGGTAGATTAGGCAGACATTAGCAGGAATTGAGCATGAAAACTTTTACAAAATTGTAAATACTACCTGAAAATTGTATCGTTTTTTTTTTTTTGCTAATTATCTTTAATCTCGTGACTAAATATCAGTCAGTGAGATATGATCCAGAACCAGGGGTAAATAGGTATTATTTTTTCTTCCCCTTTTTTGTACTATTACCCCTTGTTAATAGGAACATACACGTCTTGGCTTTACCTTCCTATCTTTTGTTTTCATTGAGCTATCCTAATTTAAAAATTATTTACCATGTCCCATTCACCCAAGTCACAACACCCCATGCCCACCATTACCCCAACCTTAATTCAGCACCATATTTGGGCGTTTTTTGAACTCGGCCAAAACCCAACTGAAATCCACCAAACTTTGCAACATGTTTATGCAAGAGGTAGTCTTTTGTATACCATGGTGTGCTACTGGTATAACAACTTTAAGACTGGTCATTTGTCATTTAAAGATGAGCACCACACAGGGCATCCTTCCAATGAGACCTATGAATATAGAAGTGACACCATCAAACAGCTAGTTAACAAAGAGTAATTTGTTACCCTGAATGTGCTTGTGCAGGAGGTGAAGTCCTATGAGGGATGTTTGGAATATCCTCCACAACCAGTTGCATTACCATTCATACCTTAGTACTTGGGTTCCCCATTCCCTA